>JARACY010000528.1:0-88775 GCA_029255725.1 Scrobipalpa atriplicella | reverse complement strand
ACTTTTCACTATAGCTTACTTATTTACATCAATACCACCTTTCGATTCAAGAGTTCACTGTCTCCATAACCTTGGTGGCTGACCAAGCTACCTTGAGCGCGACTAATCCTTTCGTTGCGCCACTTTTGTTCTTCCGAATAGGCACCGTTGATAATTATTATTGATTTTTATAACACAAATTATATAAACCCTACAGAACCCTCCTATTCAATATCATCTTGCACTTCCCTATTTTTTTATACTTAAAAGCCAAAAGCAGAGATATAGCTGCATGACACCGGATATCCCCATTCCATCGAGGGGTGGAATTCACACCCTTGTTGACATTTCCCGTTATCACTCCACATTAGGCATTTGAGGTGACGCAGTTGAGGAGGGGGAGTAGGTATAAAGGGTGTTAAGTTAAAGGCACAGTGCTGAAAGTAATATCATCAATAAGTTAAATAACCAGCAGATGAGAGATGTGTATAGTAAGTATAATGCGTTGAGTAGCAGTTCGATTCCCGGTTCAGACAAGAAAAGGAAAAATAAACTGTGAGTGTAGTTTTAAATCCTTTTAAAAACTGACATAATACAGTCACGCCTGTATCCCTTATGGAGTAGGCAGAGTACGTCCGACAAATTATGAGCATAATTTCGGATGGGATTGTGCATTGCTCTGAATCTGAATCTGAATGCTACTACAATTTTTTTTTATAATATGCGTAAATATCCGGGATGAAAGTAACTGATACGTTTTATGTTCTTTTAAAAACTCTAGGCTCGTATTTATAATCAGCTCTCAAGAGTGACAGCGAGTATGAGTTCGTATTGGTAATGTCATTTTAGTACAAAACGACCTGCCAAATCCATACTTAAGATTTCTCTCAATCTTGAGAGCGCTTTATAATACGAGCCTTAGAGTTTTTAAAAGAACATAAAACGTATCAGTTACTTTCATCCCGGATATTTACGCATATTATAAAAAAAAATTGTAGTAGCATTCAGATTCAGATTCAGAGCAATGCACAATCCCATCCGAAATTATGCTCATAATTTGTCGGACGTACTCTGCCTACTCCATAAGGGATACAGGCGTGACTGTATTATGTCAGTTTTTAAAAGGATTTAAAACTACACTCACAGTTTATTTTTCCTTTTCTTGTCTGAACCGGGAATCGAACTGCTACTCAACGCATTATACTTACTATACACATCTCTCATCTGCTGGTTATTTAACTTATTGATGATATTACTTTCAGCACTGTGCCTTTAACTTAACACCCTTTATACCTACTCCCCCTCCTCAACTGCGTCACCTCAAATGCCTAATGTGGAGTGATAACGGGAAATGTCAACAAGGGTGTGAATTCCACCCCTCGATGGAATGGGGATATCCGGTGTCATGCCAGCTATATCTCTGCTTTTGGCTTTTAAGTATAAAAAAATAGGGAAGTGCAAGATGATATTGAATAAGGAGGGTTCTGTAGGGTTTATATAATTTGTGTTATAAAAATCAATAATAATTATCAACGGTGCCTATTCGGAAGAACAAAAGTGGCGCAACGAAAGGATTAGTCGCGCTCAAGGTAGCTTGGTCAGCCACCAAGGTTATGGAGACAGTGAACTCTTGAATCGAAAGGTGGTATTGATGTAAATAAGTAAGCTATAGTGAAAAGTTTCCTATGTCATAGTACCGTAGCGAATGTTTAATTTTGCTTTCAGTCGTCGCACAACACACACAGCACAGGTATTGGCAGCGATTCTGTTGTAGACACAACTTAACTTATTTTAGTTTAGTTTTGTCATTTTCTAAATTTAAATAAAATAGAGACAGAAATACAACAGCTGGTTATAATCCTGTCGAAGTGACGTAACTCGCCTTAATAAGATGGCATGGTGTAGTCTTATTTTAAGCGTTATATCTACGTCACTTTGACAGGATTTTAACCAGCTGTTTTATTTCTGTCTCTACTTTTTCAAATTTTAGAAAGTGACAGGACCAAACACAACAGAATCATACCACAACCATTATGTGCGTCAGAATGAGCGGGACACTTATAAAATTGATGATTGACGATTGATTTAGTATGTTTACCTACATACAGTCAAGCCCATATTCCTAATGGGGTGGGTAGGCAGAGCCTAAAACGCGTTTTTGCCATGTCAGAAAACTATTGAGGACAATTTTAGGTTTAAATGTGTATTATTTTGTGTACTTTATAAAGTATGTAGAGCTAAAAGCAAACCAATTGTTAATGTTAAAACGGAAAAAAGTATGCGTAGATTAAAAAAAAGTAATAAAAAAGCTCTTTCTCAATTTTTACGGGGACCGGAAATCGTTAAAATCGTAAGCAATTTCACTGTGCTCTCTCGAAATTACATTTTACGTTCATGGTTATTTGTAGAGAGTCCCATGTAAACAAACAAACAGTATTTAATACAGCCAGGCTGTTGTTCCCATAAATAATTTTAATTCCGTTTTGCTTTGGGGAATATTTATTAGGTATATTTTTGAGTTAAATTAATGTGCCGCGCTCCAGGCCCCAATCTGCTGACATTTCTTGTGTTTAGAGTTAGACCTTTTCATATTTTTATGAGAATTTTTGTGGGCCCATCATTGATCTGCGTCTGCCGCGCCGGCTCTATCATTAATGTTTTAATTCAGTTAAAAATAAATTCTACCTCTCTATCTAGCAATCTTCTTTACTGTTTTGCGAAGATTTATTTTTCAAGTCACCCGAGTCTATCATCTATCATCAAGGCAGGTATAATAATAGGTTCTGGGTATAATATAATTACTAACAAATATAATATTATCATTACCTTCATTTCAGACCTTGAACAAGGAACATGTTCTTAGTTTTCAGAATCAGAATCAGAATCAGAATCTTTATTTGTCAATTATGGTATAAAAATAGATTACAGATGTTATGTATATGTTATAAAAGTAAGTCCTCCATAATTTGCCATCATATTGACAGCATACAAATACTGTTACAAAGATATACATATTACAATATAACAAACACAAACGAAATTCTACTTAACTTACTAGATAACATTATAATTAGTGAGATCGATCATAGGTTACCTAATGTAACAAATTACTTATTGCCAAGTATCCGAAAAATATTCTGCGATGTTATAATAAGCTTTCTCGGCTAGAAATTTAAACAGTTTGTTTTTAAACGGTACAGTACTTAATTCCTAATACTGGAAGGGATCTTGTTATAGATTTTAGGAGCAAGAGCAAATACACTGTCATGCATCAATGTTGTGCGTGTTTCTACTATAGCAAGGTTATTTCTATATCTTAAATTTAAATTATGAGTATCCGATACTTTGGTGAATAGATTAGAATTATTTTTAACAAATATTGCCACTTCGAATATATATAATGAAGTAATAGTTAGAATTTTCAATTTTATGAAGTGCGGTTTGCAGCTGTCCCTCACATTTAAATTACATATTGAACGGATGCAACGTTTCTGAGCTTTGAATATGGTTTCTTTCTCAGAAGAGTTGCCCCAGAAAATTATGCCATACCTTAAATTTGATCCAACAATGCCGTGATATGCGGCCATTACTGTAGCCCTGTTAGATATCTTACTTAATTCATACAAGGCATATGAAAATTTATATAACTTCTTGCATATTTCTGCTGCATGATATTTCCAGTTTAATTTATTATCTATAGTGAGACCCAAGAATTTAGTAACTTCTGTATTATGTATGTTGGTTCCATTATAACTTATATTAATGTTTTGTATATTTTTAGACGGTTGACGTTGATGAAAATGCATTATTTTAGTTTTATCTAAGTTTACTTGTAAATTATTTGATCTAGCCAGCTGATTATTTCTTTTAAGGCAATACTTATACGGTTTTCATAATCATTGGGGTTATTACATTTTATAATTATTGTGCTATCATCAGCAAATAATAACATAGGCTGAGATACATTTTTGGGCAAATCATTAACATATAATAGGACAAGAGAGGGCCTAACACACTCCCTTGAGGGACTCCGTATTCAATGTCTCGATGACTAGATAAGTACTTTATTTCGGTTTTTGTAGCAGGGCAAAGCTTCGTTATACTAACATATTGTTTACGATTAGCAAGATATGATTTAAAAGGTTAAGAGCATTACCGCGTATTCCGTATAATTCAAGTTTATTGAGCAAAATCTTATGGTCTACGAAATCAAATGCTTTTGTTAGATCCATGTAGATGGCGCATACTGGGTTTCGTTTATCTACTTCACGGATGGTTTGGTTTAGAAACTCGTAAATAGCCATATTGATAGAGTGATTTTTTCGAAATCCTTTTTGTTCTTTAGTAAGAAGCTTATGTTTTTCCAAAAATGAATACATTGACTGATAAATAACTTTTTCGAACACTTTTGATATAACCGGGACTAGTGCAATGGGCCTATAATTATTCATATTACGTCTATCTCCTTTTTTAAATAAAGGCTTAATTATTACAGGCTTTAATTTATCCGGATATTGCCCATTGCACACACTAAGATTTATTATATAGCTAATCGGTTGAGCTATAATTTGAGCAACATGCTTTAACACTTTAGTAGAAATCCCATCAAAACCTACACTTTTTTTATTTTTTAAACTTTTTATTATTTTTACAACATCTTCAGGAAAAGTAGGAGGTATGAACAAAGAGCGATTACTATTTTGCATTTTCAAAGTCATTGTATGTAGGTTTAAATTGGTTGAACAGATGATTTTTTTGTTTTATCTATAAGGAAACTATTATATTCTTCAGCAATTAAATTCGGATCTTGTATAATACAATTATTTTTTGTTATTAATTTCATTGAATCTCTTGGCAGATTTAATCTATTCTTATTTATTACTTGCCAGACCGCTTTTGATTTATTTTCTGCATTATTAATTCTATAATCTTTTGTAAGTTTTGGAGGTATTGACAAGATTTTTTTATACGACAAAATATTCCGATAAGCCTAAGATAAAAGCATAACTCTCCAATCTCTACACAAACTGGCACTTTTAAGGGGCATTTCTTGGATTTTTACGGGTGACTCAGTTTGACTTTATTCGGTAAACCCGTGGTAAAGAGATTACGTCGTAAGCGCACGTTGTGTTGTATGGTATGGAGTTTTGACGCGGGGGCGGCTAATTCAGATTGATGGGGTTTTGTATGTGCTGTGAGGGATTACTCCACCGAAAAGCTGTTAAGCTTGGGTCACATATCCGTAACTGTGGGGCAGCTACAGCGGTATTTCTTAGATCTTTTCACTTAAGGTGTGTAAAGATAAACAAACCAATTTGAGATGATTAAACTTGGACCAGAACCAAATAGACAGCGCTCTCATTATTGTCGTCGGTCGAGATGCGATTTCATCGTGCGACATAATACCAATACATAGGACATTCAGTAGATGTCAGTATGTTTAATTAAGCATGGTCATAGGACTGGCTGACAGTCGCACCGTCATATAACCGATAACAATAGGACTGAGCCACACTGAGCCTTATTTTTACTGTGGCCCTGTAATTGCTCTTTACCCTTTAAGGCAGACAGAGTCTAATGATGCATACCTAATAGAGAAATATAATATCTGATGGTCTATTTGCATACGTAAATACGTAGTGTAGGTACTTACTATGTAAAATTATAACATCGTCCATGTACAAGTCCTTATCCATTTCCTAGCGATGTGTCTAGCGATGTGTCAAGCATAAAGAAATGTAGTAAGCGTAAAAGATCGTTGCTTTGGCAGTATAGACTAAACAGAAGTGATGAAAATAAGGATTATCTAAATATGTACACTAAAAAGCTTAAAAAAATATTAAAATTAACTCAGAAAGCACAGAACAATTATAGAATTAATAATGCAGAAAATAAATCAAAAGCGGTCTGGCAAGTATAAATAAGAATAGATTAAATCTGCCAAGAGATTCAATGAAATTAATAACAAAAAATAATTGTATTATACAAGATCCGAATTTAATTGCTGAAGAATATAATAGTTTCCTTATAGATAAAACAAAAAAATCATCTGTTCAACCAAATTTAAACCTACATACAATGACTTTGAAAATGCAAAATAGTAATCGCTCTTTGTTCATACCTCCTACTTTTCCTGAAGATGTTGTAAAAATAATAAAAAGTTTAAAAAATAAAAAAAGTGTAGGTTTTGATGGGATTTCTACTAAAGTGTTAAAGCATGTTGCTCAAATTATAGCTCAACCGATTAGCTATATAATAAATCTTAGTGTGTGCAATGGGCAATATCCGGATAAATTAAAGCCTGTAATAATTAAGCCTTTATTTAAAAAAGGAGATAGACGTAATATGAATAATTATAGGCCCATTGCACTAGTCCCGGTTATATCAAAAGTGTTCGAAAAAGTTATTTATCAGTCAATGTATTCATTTTTGGAAAAACATAAGCTTCTTACTAAAGAACAAAAAGGATTTCGAAAAAATCACTCTATCAATATGGCTATTTACGAGTTTCTAAACCAAACCATCCGTGAAGTAGATAAACGAAACCCAGTATGCGCCATCTACATGGATCTAACAAAAGCATTTGATTTCGTAGACCATAAGATTTTGCTCAATAAACTTGAATTATACGGAATACGCGGTAATGCTCTTAACCTTTTAAAATCATATCTTGCTAATCGTAAACAATATGTTAGTATAACGAAGCTTTGCCCTGCTACAAAAACCGAAATAAAGTACTTATCTAGTCATCGAGACATTGAATACGGAGTCCCTCAAGGGAGTGTGTTAGGCCCTCTCTTGTTCCTATTATATGTTAATGATTTGCCCAAAAATGTATCTCAGCCTATGTTATTATTTGCTGATGATAGCACAATAATTATAAAATGTAATAACCCCAATGATTATGAAAACCGTATAAGTATTGCCTTAAAAGAAATAATCAGCTGGCTAGATCAAAATAATTTACAAGTAAACTTAGATAAAACTAAAATAATGCATTTTCATCAACGTCAACCGTCTAAAAATATACAAAACATTAATATAAGTTATAATGGAACCAACATACATAATACAGAAGTTACTAAATTCTTGGGTCTCACTATAGATAATAAATTAAACTGGAAATATCATGCAGCAGAAATATGCAAGAAGTTATATAAATTTTCATATGCCTTGTATGAATTAAGTAAGATATCTAACAGGGCTACAGTAATGGCCGCATATCACGGCATTGTTGGATCAAATTTAAGGTATGGCATAATTTTCTGGGGCAACTCTTCTGAGAAAGAAACCATATTCAAAGCTCAGAAACGTTGCATCCGTTCAATATGTAATTTAAATGTGAGGGACAGCTGCAAACCGCACTTCATAAAATTGAAAATTCTAACTATTACTTCATTATATATATTCGAAGTGGCAATATTTGTTAAAAATAATTCTAATCTATTCACCAAAGTATCGGATACTCATAATTTAAATTTAAGATATAGAAATAACCTTGCTATAGTAGAAACACGCACAACATTGATGCATGACAGTGTATTTGCTCTTGCTCCTAAAATCTATAACAAGATCCCTTCCAGTATTAGGAATTTAAGTACTGTACCGTTTAAAAACAAACTGTTTAAATTTCTAGCCGAGAAAGCTTATTATAACATCGCAGAATATTTTTCGGATACTTGGCAATAAGTAATTTGTTACATTAGGTAACCTATGATCGATCTCACTAATTATAATGTTATCTAGTAAGTTAAGTAGAATTTCGTTTGTGTTTGTTATATTGTAATATGTATATCTTTGTAACAGTATTTGTATGCTGTCAATATGATGGCAAATTATGGAGGACTTACTTTTATAACATATACATAACATCTGTAATCTATTTTTATACCCATAATTGACAAATAAAGATTCTGATTCTGATTCTGATTCTGAAAACTAAGAACATGTTCCTTGTTCAAGGTCTGAAATGAAGGTAATGATAATATTATATTTGTTAGTAATTATATTATACCCAGAACCTATTATTATACCTGCCTTGATGATAGATGATAGACTCGGGTGACTTGAAAAATAAATCTTCGCAAAACAGTAAAGAAGATTGCTAGATAGAGAGGTAGAATTTATTTTTAACTGAATTAAAACATTAATGATAGAGCCGGCGCGGCAGACGCAGATCAATGATGGGCCCACAAAAATTCTCATAAAAATATGAAAAGGTCTAACTCTAAACACAAGAAATGTCAGCAGATTGGGGCCTGGAGCGCGGCACATTAATTTAACTCAAAAATATACCTAATAAATATTCCCCAAAGCAAAACGGAATTAAAATTATTTATGGGAACAACAGCCTGGCTGTATTAAATACTGTTTGTTTGTTTACATGGGACTCTCTACAAATAACCATGAACGTAAAATGTAATTTCGAGAGAGCACAGTGAAATTGCTTACGATTTTAACGATTTCCGGTCCCCGTAAAATTGAGAAAGAGCTTTTTTATTACTTTTTTTTAATCTACGCATACTTTTTTCCGTTTTAACATTAACAATTGGTTTGCTTTTAGCTCTACATACTTTATAAAGTACACAAAATAATACACATTTAAACCTAAAATTGTCCTCAATAGTTTTCTGACATGGCAAAAACGCGTTTTAGGCTCTGCCTACCCACCCCATTAGGAATATGGGCTTGACTGTATGTAGGTAAACATACTAAATCAATCGTCAATCATCAATTTTATAAGTGTCCCGCTCATTCTGACGCACATAATGGTTGTGGTATGATTCTGTTGTGTTTGGTCCTGTCACTTTCTAAAATTTGAAAAAGTAGAGACAGAAATAAAACAGCTGGTTAAAATCCTGTCAAAGTGACGTAGATATAACGCTTAAAATAAGACTACACCATGCCATCTTATTAAGGCGAGTTACGTCACTTCGACAGGATTATAACCAGCTGTTGTATTTCTGTCTCTATTTTATTTAAATTTTAGAAAATGACAAAACTAAACTAAAATAAGTTAAGTTGTGTCTACAACAGAATCGCTGCCAATACCTGTGCTGTGTGTGTTGTGCGACGACTGAAAGCAAAATTAAACATTCGCTACGGTACTATGACATAGGAAAACTTTTCACTATAGCTTACTTATTTACATCAATACCACCTTTCGATTCAAGAGTTCACTGTCTCCATAACCTTGGTGGCTGACCAAGCTACCTTGAGCGCGACTAATCCTTTCGTTGCGCCACTTTTGTTCTTCCGAATAGGCACCGTTGATAATTATTATTGATTTTTATAACACAAATTATATAAACCCTACAGAACCCTCCTTATTCAATATCATCTTGCACTTCCCTATTTTTTTATACTTAAAAGCCAAAAGCAGAGATATAGCTGGCATGACACCGGATATCCCCATTCCATCGAGGGGTGGAATTCACACCCTTGTTGACATTTCCCGTTATCACTCCACATTAGGCATTTGAGGTGACGCAGTTGAGGAGGGGGAGTAGGTATAAAGGGTGTTAAGTTAAAGGCACAGTGCTGAAAGTAATATCATCAATAAGTTAAATAACCAGCAGATGAGAGATGTGTATAGTAAGTATAATGCGTTGAGTAGCAGTTCGATTCCCGGTTCAGACAAGAAAAGGAAAAATAAACTGTGAGTGTAGTTTTAAATCCTTTTTAAAAACTGACATAATACAGTCACGCCTGTATCCCTTATGGAGTAGGCAGAGTACGTCCGACAAATTATGAGCATAATTTCGGATGGGATTGTGCATTGCTCTGAATCTGAATCTGAATGCTACTACAATTTTTTTTTATAATATGCGTAAATATCCGGGATGAAAGTAACTGATACGTTTTATGTTCTTTTAAAAACTCTAAGGCTCGTATTTATAATCAGCTCTCAAGAGTGACAGCGAGTATGAGTTCGTATTGGTAATGTCATTTTAGTACAAAACGACCTGCCAAATCCATACTTAAGATTTCTCTCAATCTTGAGAGCGCTTTATAAATACGAGCCTAACACTCTACACGTTATACCTAAATAAAACTTTATTATAACTAAATAAAACTTTATTTAAGTATAGCGTAGTTTTATTCGCGTACCTAAATAATTCTACCAAACAAACAACCAATGTAAGTGTATATTGATTAACAACACTTTTCTATAAATAAGTTGTGACTAATAATAATAATAACAATAAAGGTGGTAGAAATTTTCCCAAAGTATAACAAAAATAACAAAATATCTAAGGTAAGTGTAACTATTACAGACCAATTTTGACATTCCCACTTAGGTAGTTTATTTAATTATTCGGTACTATTTAAAACTTACATTACAATAATAAATGTTTTTGTGGGTTGAATCGAATCCTCGCATGCGATATTTTTCATTTTACTATTGTCATTATGCCATGAATCAAGTTTACAATTTTGGAAAACATTGAGCAAAACTAGCTTGTTTTTGATAGATAAATACCATCTTGCGTACCTATCGTTTATTTATTAAATCGTAAGGCGGAAATTACATAGGCAAAGATACATTATAAGTTGACATTCAGGTTTCTTAGCCAGTCGGCCGCGTCTGGAGTAAGGTTACAGATATCTTCCTTTGATCCCGGGTAACAGTGAAGGGGGCATCGTTGTATTATTTGCTGTATAGTTTGTGCTTCTTGGCCACATTCACAAAGAGTCTGTCGTTCCCCGGTGCCGCCAGCGCCCTCATCAGTTAAAAAATCAATACTCACTGAAAACGCAATTAATCGAAAATCCGGTAAACCAGATTAAAGAATAGGTACTGAAGTTTGTTTTAAGCACTATAAATTCATGATTCAGTGTTTACAGCAATTATAGATACTAAAAGTGCTAAAAGTGGCCGTTTTTCGCAAATTTTCCTTCTGTTACTACCAGGAACTATGAATTGCAACTTTATGATGTTCTAAATTATCTTCTTTGCTTTTATTTCAATCTGGTTTACCGGATTTTCGATTAATTGCTTTTTCAATGAGTAATGATTTTTTAACTGATGAGGGCGCCACCTGGCTCAGGGTAGTCCCTTAAAGTAGGCAGGCTTGTCAGGCTTGGTACTTAATAGTTTCACTGGTTACACTCACCTTAGCGATGTTCTGACGTCATTAGACAAGTGCGTCCTATACACTGTAAGTTGAACAAAACATCCTTTCATACCGCTTGAAGCGTTAAAATTGCGTGTCCACAAAACCAGGTATATAAACGACAGAAAAATAACAACTTATCAAACCATCTTCATAAGTTCTGTAGCTGTTGATCTTGTGAATAATATAAGTATTAATAATGGCTTGTTCAATTAAATTGGTGATGTTATTCGGTATTGTTGTGACGGTAAGATGATTTTTTTACTAACTGGATGTAAAAAAAATGCGGATCTAACTTTTAGGTGTGATGTGGACCTACCCATGAAACTAAACAAGGAACAAAAGTAAGAAAAGAAATGACCCGCCCATACAAATGGTGTGAGCGGCTCGAGTAATTTTATTTTGTATAGGAAAGGAAGGCAATTTTTTTTTTCAGTTCATGGGTAGGTTACACCCTAAGGTTTGGCAGCTCATTGTTTTACATATGATGGCTGTAAAGATTCGAGGTCTTTCCTGTAGGTAAGTAATTGGTCTATTTTTTAGTGCATCTGTCTTCTGAACATAGAGACCCGTGTTCGTTCGATTCTCGGTCAGGCATTTATTTTCAGAGGTTGTCAGCCGATCGCCTAAATAACAATATTAGAGCTAGATTTTTCAATCACCAAAGAAATACTTGTTTGCTTGCTTGCTTCTCCAGACCATGAAACTGAACAACTTTCTCTATGCATTGTTTTTTTTTGTTATCATCGGGGCTTGGATTTTCCGGATTTTTTAATTGAGGTTGCAACGCAGCAGAGGGAACTTGAACACTTTTCCATATAGAGTGCAGATAGAGTCTATCTCAAACATTGTTTATATCATAAACAATAGTCTACATATACGTTTTATTTTATTTTACAGATGTTGGCGTTGGTGTCCGAGAAAGAAGGTATGTTTCATAAAAAACACAATCTTCTAGATTTAATTCACATCAACAGATATTTTGTTTTTAACCTAAAATTTTTTTTTACTCACGGAAAGGTTTTTCTTGGGTTAAATTCTTAATGAAAGTGCTGTATTAGTATACTATTGTTTAGTATGCGTACCCAGATTGTCCGCTAAGAAGGATTTTTAACATAATTTTTTTTAAAAATTTTGTCTACGAGAAATAAACTGATTATTCTATTCGATTTTCTTTTTTCTTAAGGTTTTTTGCACTCACAGTGCAATTTTATTTCATGTACCTATTTGAAAAGTAAGACAAGAAAAAATCGAATCCACGACCTTCGCAATGCCGTTCCATCGCTTTGCTAACAGAGCTACCGAGGTGGTAGCCGCTTTGGCGAATTAGTCATTCGCCTAAGGCGAAGAATAATTTCTTACTTTTCGAATAGATTAGATAGATAGATAAACATTTTATTCAGTACTAGCTTATAACAATTAATTAGAGCCTAACAGTTACACACGATACCGAAATGTTTTCCTACTCAGCATAATTGCTCCAGTCAGAGACTGTAGCGCTGGTTTTAGTAGGAACCTTACTAAACTTAACTTAACATTAGCGTTATACAGAGTGTTAATTTAATTGCGTGCCATAACTTAGTGGGTGTTTCAGTAACGTTTTAGGAGCCCATAAAAAAAATTAAACAAATCCGACTCAAAAAATCAAAAGTCTTTATTATGATTCCAAGAGCTGCGTCTGGCTCTCGCGCTATAACCGAGCCCGCGCGAGTCGCTATCACTGGTCGATTCAACTCGCGCGTCGCGTTATAGCGCGAGAGCTAGATACAGCTCTGGGAATCATTATAAATACCTACAGACTCGTTTTTTTGTTTTTTGGGTGTGTTTTTTTTTTGCAGGCTCCTTTTTTAACAATTCGCAATTAAATTAACACCCTGTATAACTAACTATGCATAATGGGAAAATATACCAAAATGACCACCTCGATCAGACATTTTGTATGGAAATTGGAAATGCATTTCTTTTTTTCATTTCCTGAAAGAATTTCCTGGTGATAGTTGTTCTGTTTCATTGACAGAGCATCCCCTATCAGTTTGCGGAAGGCTGTCCCTTACACCCCGTATAATTTATACCTATCTATTTATTTCCCCAGTGAGTGCGTCGCCTATGCCCGTCCCGGACCCCAACCCGGAACCTTGCCACGAAGAGAAGCCCAAACCATCAAAGCCCAAACCTAAACCAAAGCCCAAGGAGGACCCCAAGAAAAAAGAGAAAGACATGATCAAGGGATTTATGGATATGTTTATGAAAGGAAAATAAAAAGTGAGTAGGTACTGGGTACTGATCATACTTACCATCATACATAGTATTACTTAGGCCCGTATTTATAATTAGCTCTCAAGAGTGACAGCTAATTTAAGTTCGTATCAGAAATGTCATTTCAGTACAAAACGACCTGTCAAATCCATACTTAATATTGCACTCAATCTTGAGTTCGCTTTATAAATACGACCCTTAGTCCACGCCACGGGATGCCACGTGCCTGCCAAGCGAGATACAATTCAATGACAATATGTTCTATAGGTAACTTACCTACCTACTCTAAAAACTGTAAGATTGTGTGTGATCGATCATGTTATGTTATGGTACCTACCTACTATTTTCTAAGTATTTTCTTTTCAGAGGGGGCCGATGATCCTGATCTACTTATTGAAGACAGAAATCCCTACTTGCGATGAGACCTTTACTTCAATATTTTATACCTACGATAGCAATTTTAAATAATTAAAAAATAATAAAACCTTTGCTGATGTTATTACCACACTTTTTATTCAAAACTGAACAACAATCACCATGAAATTCTTTCAAGAAATTAATTTCTTTTGCTCAGGAAATGATTTTTTTTGCTCAGGAAATGATTTTTTTGCTCAGGAAATGTTTTTTTTTGCTTTCCAATACTAATTGACTAGGTGGTTTAGGACTCTAGGTGGTTATTTTGTATAGAAATATATATTTTTCTCATTTCCTGATGAAAGTCGTACAGTTTTGGTTTCGTTACTGAGCAACCTCTATCAGTTTGCGGTACGCTGTCCCTTACACCCCTGTTCGGTTAGAAGTACACGAATAGAAAATGAATTTGCAGACAGTTTAAATATAGCAATTTCGCCATAGCCAGAAATTGCCTGGTCCTGGTAGAAATTGCTAATCCAGCAATAAAGCTGCCCGATTTTACATTGATTCTATGATTCATGTTTCTTTGTAATGTCTTGTTTATGTGCAAGTGTATTTGGATATTTTGAATTGATAGGGAGTGGATACTAAGGCCCGTATTTATAATCAGCTCTCAAGAGTGACAGCAAGTTTGAGTTTGCATCAGAAATGTCATTTCAGTACAAAACGATCTGTCAAATCCATACTTAATATTGCTCTCAATCTTGAGATCGCTTTATAAATACGACCCTTAGAAAAGGAAGGTGGTTTGTGTTACGTAAATAAAAATTCAAAAATAATTTTATATTAATTTAATCAGATTCATTTCACAAAGTAAAATGGGAAATAAATCACTCCTCGATTTATTTTACAATACCGGCTGCCTTTACAAAAATTTAGGCTAAACTACACCAGCCCCTATTGTAGAATAACATCCTAGCACACAGTGCTGCAAAATATATTATTAATTTAACAGATACGTACATATACATACACCCTGAGCATGGAACTTTATGTACATACAAAATAATCAGTTCAGACGTACATAATCAAAATCGCGCGATCATATTTCATTTAAACATCGCCCAATGCAAGGAAACTACACCGAGATTCTGTGTTGCCAGTAAAAAAAAGTGGGTAGTTGTATAAATTAGGACATAGAACTACACATTTTTCTCAACTACTGGCAACACTGAAACTAACATCGTACGTAAACAAAAGATTTATTTAACCAAATTAAATAGAGGTTATCCTTTGCCTAGCGAGCTGAATGTCACGAAAATGGGGAACTAGATGAAACTCATGATTGGAACGCATCAATGCACTGCTGTATACTTCGTGTAACGGAACGCGCGGGACTTCCCCCGCACACACACACACACACGCGCACTAGTGTCTCTGCACCACACACACAGACTAACGCCTTACAGTTCGTCGTGGTCATCCTGTGGACAAAATAAATTTATATTAGGAAAGTTATTAATATTATATTAAATCCTGAAGCGATATTACCCCAATGATAAATTCTAGAGTCTGTGCGAAAAGAGAACAGGCATGGAATTTGAGGGCGCACATTTGTATTAAGTTTATGCCTAGGTCTTTGACCTAAAACCTTCAAAATTTAATGTAGAAGGTTAAGGTTAAACACCTGGGCAAAAACCTCACACGACCAAGCGACGGTTAATTAAATACAAATGCGCGCCCTTAAATTCTATGCCTGTTCTCTTTTCGCACAGACTTTATCTACAAAAGATGAGAACTTTACTTCAGAAAATGAGAAATTCATGTACAGAAAATGTACAAATGAGAAATCCATGTTCAGAAAATGAGAAATCCATTACGACCTGGCTACGAATGATTCGCTGCATATCCGGTAGCCAGCCGTTGGAACTTCCCAAAATCATTATGCTTTATAATAAACCCAAAAATAAAAGCTTTCTATTTCCACTACGAATACATACGTTGTCATCCGGTTGCTGCATGAAAATAATGAAAAATATGTTCATTTTTTGCGGTGGTTCATGTTTTAGGTGTTACTCAAATCATGAAACTGAACCCTAAGCTCGTATTTATAAAGCGATCTCAAGTTTAAGAGCGATATTAAGTGTGGATTTGACAGGCCGTTTTGTACTGAAATGACATTTCTGATTCAAACTCAAACTGTCACTCTTGAGAGCTGATTATAAATACGGGCCCTAGTCTAGTAACATATGCTAGAAAAAAATGGATAGCGATAGATGGGACGGGATTGAAACATGTTGTAAGTAGGTCAAATATACTCAAATCTATATTGCCAGCGAAGCGAGTAAGAGATTTTATATTCTAAGTGGGGCTAACGACAAAACGTGAAAATTTCATATAGTAATTCAATGGTTTTTTTTCTATTTTTGTGGAAAATTGATCAGTTTCATGATTTCAAGTTTATTACCAATATTTTTTACACTTTATATTATAAATCTTTTAATTGCTTCCATGCTGGACTGGGAGCGATGGAAAAACATAGAATGTGACAGCTGCATCTCCTCCCGGGCATGCTGTAAAAACCAGCTAAGGGATACGAGGGTTTCAATTATTGCAATTTAGGCGATGGGCTGACAACCCGTCACTAAAGCAATACACTACCTACATAATCATCTGTAATTAATAGCCCTCAATACTTGTCAGACGTGGCGGGACGACCTTATTTAGGTCTTCGCTCTGCCTACCCCATTTGGGATAAAGGCGTGATTTTATGTATGTATGTATGTATATTATAAATCTGTTAATTGTAATTGTACATACCACAGGCGCGGCGTCTCCCGCCTCATCATCCAGGTCCTCATCATCCTCCTCATCATCAGGCTTGTCCGCCTTCTCCTTGGCTCTCTCAGCCTCGTCCTGTTCGTGCTTCATCTTCTTCTCTCCCTCTAGACGCTTCTTGATCTCTTCTGCGCGCTCCTTGGCTACTTCTAGATCGTCCGTGAACAGGATGTTGTCGAAGATCGTGCCGGATTTCACCTGCAGGTTGGAGGAAATATTTGTGTTCAGGTCGAACAATATTGAATGAAATAGGATTCTAGGAAAATCAACAGTTTTGTATATGAATACGGAACTGTTGATTTTCTAAGCATCTTACTGGCATCCTACATCTATACGGGTGTCTGAAACTGAACAACTATCATTACGATATTTTTTTCAGGAGATGAAAAAAAATTTGATTTTTCATACAAATTCTCAGATCGAGGTGATAGATTTGTATGAGTATAAAAGTCAATTTTTTTATCATCTCCTGAAAGAATTTCCTGGTGAAAGTTGTTCAGTATTGTTGACTGAGCAACCCCTATCAGTTTGCGGGACGCTGTCCCTTACACCCCGTATATTAAGTATCTAATTTATCTTCAGAAACATACTTCTTAAATAGATAATCTCTAGAAACAAGGCATTTAAAAAAAAAAAATTTACAGAATAAGTGGTCAATTCTAACAATTTTAAGACAACATTATAAAGCAAATAATATTTATATGTTTATCTTGTAGCGCTGTAACTTATAAATATAATTAATAAGCTATTGCTATCGATTCGTTGAGCGCACGACTTAACTAAATCTTGACTTAAATTTTAGTCAAGATTTAGTTAAGTCGTGCGTTTAGTAATTAATTATTGGCGTCCCTTTCTGTTCTCCTAATGATAGCAAATGATAGACTTATACAGAAAGCAAAAAAAAATTGCTGACCAAACTAACTTTTCCCAAGAAATACAAGTCTAAATATGAAAAAAAAATGGCCCTTCCATACAAAATGACTCCAGCCGCTGACATGACATGGGAGGGCCAATTTTTATCATATTTCAGAAAGTTGTTCAGTTTCATGGTTAGGTTCACACTCTAAAGTATGGTCAGCAATTTTTTTTTTTACTTCTTGTATTGCCAGATTAGAGGACCTTTGTCTTACGTTGCTTTTACGGTGAAGGAAAACATCGTGAGGAAGCCTGCACACATCTACGAAGAAATTCAAAGGTTGTGTGTAACCTAATCTAGGATTGGGTCTGGTTTCCCTTCTGGGTTGCGGAGGTCAGATGGCAGTCGCTCTGTGTAAAAACCAGTACCCTCGTTCAATCCCCTAGATAAGGTAGCCGACCCCGAGAAAAAGGCTCGGAAGATGATGTCTCACCTGCCACAAGTCGAGCCCGACTGCGCAGATCTCGTCTCGCTTGTACAGGCTGGCGTCGGGAGTGTACTCCGGGTTGTCGATCTCAGGGTGCACCCACGGGCCCTTGTAGGCTGGGTTGTCGATCTGTAAGGGGGAAAACAGGGTAAGTTAATACACAAAATTAAAGGAATATAAGAAAAAAAAAGAAAATTATGTTGGTAGTTTTAGAGAATTAGATTGAAAAAAGTGCTTAACACACAGATGATTACTTCTATGCTGGACTGGGAGAGATAGAAAAACATAGAATGTACCAGCTGCATCTCCTCCCGGGCATGCTGTAAAAATCAACTAAGGGATCCGAGGGTTTCAGTATTGTGATTTAGGCGATGGGCTGACAACCTGTCACTATTAGCAATATACAGATCTATCTGGAATAACCCTCTAAACTTGTCAGACGTGGCGGAACGACCTTCGTTTAGGTCGTTTACGTTCTGCCTACCCCATTAGGGATAAAGGCGTGATTATTATGTATGTTATGTATGTATGTATGATTTTTGGTATTGCCTAAAACTGATCTCCTAATGCTAAAATCTGCAACTCATAAAACATAGCTAAACCCATAAGTTATCTATCCAACCACTATGTACAACTGAGTTTCATTCATAAACCTCGAATTAAGAAAAAGCGTTCTTTTAAATTTAAAATGATACTGCAGTAGTTATTTTAAAATCAAACAAGAAAAAAAGCGACTTCCGAATTATAAATTAAGTGTTAGTTTGCAATGCAACACGCCGCCAAGATTATTTTCGTACGGATTATTTCAATCTCAATTTCAAACAAAGAACTACGCTAGCCTAAGAGCGATAAACTCGCATAGAATGTACCAGCGGCTTCTTTTCCCGGGCATAACTACTGTAAAATTCAGTAAAAAGATTCGAGAGAGAATTTTATCTGATTTTAAATACCACTTTACTGTCAAACTTTGCGAAAACTGTTTTTTGTAAGCAGTTGACGCTCTGCCTACCCCGCAAGAGATACAGGCATGTATATTGCCTTTGCTATGCGCTACTAAATAGTTCGGACTCTTCATCTTGATACAGAACAGTATTTAATTTCAATGTTCAAGACATTTTAAGAATGTTATGAAAACAAAGGTGATTAACTTTTATACATGACTCAGTACCACTGTAACACGTCAGTGGTTGTCCTGAGAATCTCAACTCATTGTGCAGAGTTATTCAACTTCCTTCAATTATTAAAGTGACATCTTTTCATTGCCTTTGTTCTTTATTGTTGTTGTTACTGAAAAGTTGGACGATTCGTGAAATTGAAATGTAGTATTTGCATTGTTTCGTTTCAACGCCTTGCAACTCATTTTTGGGCTCTAAACTTCAGAGTCGAACTAAATAATCGATTTTCTTATGATCGATTCTTTGTTTTACTTTTATTTTTAATAGTAGGCTGGTGAAACGACCCGATAAATTGTATCAGTAGAGCAGTAGACAGAGTGAAGTTTAAAGCTAGAAGTACCAGGCGCACATACCTGCTTAGGAGCCAACACTCACTTGAACTCGGTGTTGTCGATCATGGGTGGTTCCCACTCGCCGTCCATCTCATCATCCCAGTCCTCCGGTTTGGTGGCGTCAGGAAATGTGTTCAGGTTTGTCCCAGCGGGGTAGGCAGAGTGAAGAAGCTATAATTATAGTAGAAGTACCAGGCGCACATACCTGCTTAGGAGCCCAGACGCCCTTGTACTCGGGGTTGTCGATCATGAGAGGTTCCCACTCGCCGTCCATATCGTCATCCCCGTCCTCCGGTTTGGAGGCGTCAGGAAATGTGTTCAGGTTTGTCCCAGCGGGGTAGACAGAGTGAAGAAGCTATATTTATAGTAGAAGTACCAGGTGCACATACCTGCTTAGGAGCCCACACGCCCTTGTACTCAGGGTTGTCGATCATGGGTGGTTCCCACTCGCCGTCCATCTCGTCATCCCAGTCTTCAGGTTTGGTGGCGTCAGTGTCTGGGATGTGTTCTGGTTTGTCCTAACGGGGTAGGCAGAGTGAAGAAGCTATAATTATGGGAAAAGCACCAGGCGCACATACCTGCTTAGGAGCCCACACGCCCTTGTACTCGGGGTTGTCGATTATGAGAGGTTCCCATTCCCACTCGCCGTCCATCTCGTCAACCCAGTCCTCCGGTTTGGTGGCGTCAGGAAATGTGTTCAGGTTTGTCCCAGCGGGGTAGGCAGAGTGAAGAAGCTATAATTTTAGTAGGAGCCCAGACGCCCTTGTATTCGAGGTTGTCGATTATGGGAGGTTCCTAATCGCCGTCTATCTCGTCATCCCAGTCCTCTGGTTTGGTGGCGTCAGGGTCTGAGATATGCTCTGGGGTGTCCTAACGGTGTAGGCAGAGTGAAGAAGCTATAATTCTAGTAGAAGTACCAGGCGCACATACCTGCTTAGGAGCCCACACGCCCTTGTACTCGGGGTTGTCGATCATGGGTGGTTCCCACTCGCCGTCCATCTCGTCATCCCAGTCTTCAGGCTTGGTGGCGTCAGGGTCTGAGATGTGCTCTGGGGTGTCCTAACGGGGTAGGCAAAGTGAAGAAGCTATAATTATAGTAGAAGTACCAGGCGCACATACCTGCTTAGGAGCCCACACGCCCTTGTACTCGGGGTTGTCGATCATGGGAGGTTCCCACTCGCCGTCCATCTCGTCATCCCAGTCTTCAGGTTTGGTGGCGTCAGGAAATGTGTTCAGGTTTGTCCCAGCGGGGTAGGCAGAGTGAAGAAGCTATAATTGTAGTAGAAGTACCAGGCGCACATACCTGCTTAGGAGCCCACACGCCCTTGTACTCGGGGTTGTCGATCATGGGTGGTTCCCACTCGCCGTCCATCTCGTCATCCCAGTCTTCAGGTTTGGTGGCGTCAGGGTCTGGGATGTGTTCAGGTTTGTCCCAGTCCTCGGGTTTGGTGTCGTCGGGGTCGGCGATGGTCTGCCTGTCGTCCCAGTCTTCAGGTTTCTTGGCTTCGGGGTCCTGGGACAAGGAAAAGTAAGCTCAGTTTTTCGAATATCAGGGTGAGAGGCGGTACCAAGATACGACACTTGTTTTATGGAACATGGTACCTATTTAAGGGTCGTATTTATAAAGCGATCTCAAGATTGAGAGCAATATTAAGTGTGGATTTGATAGTCCGTTTTGTACTGAAATGACATTTCTGATACGAACTCAAACTCGCTGTCAGTCTCAAGAGCTGATTATAAATACGGGCTTAAGAATCCCGGTCGCTATTTCAGAATAATACTTCCGGACTTAGTCCATTGTCTTGTCTAGCCGTTGTTATGTATTGTTATTTCAGAACAATATTTCAGCTCCTACCATACCTTGGTGATGTTCTACCAGTTTTCTTAGCTAACAAATGATCAATTACATTCATAACGTCGTTTAAGTATGAAAGAAATGCGAATACTTAATTTAAATTATTCCTAAAATCAGATAACAACTTCTTTAAAAGTACTTTGTAATAAAAGTTTCAGTGAATGTTATGCATTTCAATTTCAACTAATATTTCACCGACTCTAATAACTCAATATGTTTTTGCTTGTACGTCTAATTGATTTTTATGGTAACGACGACATAGCAACTTGAAGAAAACTCATGGAAAATGTACAAAAATCACGATTTTTCTTTCTTTGTAGAATAAATGTGTATGTGTGGTGATTTCTAGGACAGTTAAATGCTAAATTCGTGCCAGATTTAAAGTGAATAGGCTAACACAAAGTGACCTTTTAAGCGACTCATAAAATTCAACGATTTCTAATCTAATTGAATTGTTAAAAAAATATATAATATTCACTTATTTTATTGCAGGAATTAGATATTAAACAGCCCATATATATTTATATATCCTTCCATGCTGGACTGGAAGTGAGAGAAAAACATAGAATGAGCCAGCTGCATATCCTCCCGGGCATGCTGTAAAAGTCAGCTAAGGGATTCGAGGGTTTCAGTATTGTAACTTAGACGATGGGCTGACAACCTGTCACTACAGCAATATACAGATTCATCTGGAATAACCCTCAAAATTTGTCAGACGTGGCGGAACGACCTATGTTTAGGTTGTTTACGCTCTGCCTACCCTATTAGGGATAAAGGCGTGATTATATGTATGTATGTAGATGGCCCAGATAACTGTGGTACCTATCTAATAGTACTTTAGTCACTCTTTATCAACAGTACACATAACAATACATACTTACAATTACAACAGGACAATGCAGGCTGAATCACCTGATTGTCTGGAAGAAAAAAGATTCCGTGCTTCGGAGGGCACGTTAAGCCGTCGGTCTCGGTCGCTATCTTTGATAGTGGTTGTTACACAGACAATGTAATGCTGCTAGGTGCTGTTAGGTGGTTTAAAAACTCTTACACCAGGGTTCATCTGATTAATCGGCTAAAAAAAAAAACGCAAGGCAAAGAAAAGAAAGTACAAACAGCATGGTCACATGGTCAGTAAACCTATCCACTACGCAACGACCACGTTGTAAAGTATGTACCTATTTGCAATTTTTTTACCGGTGGTATGAACGTCACATTCACTTCCAAAACCAGTCGATCAAGTAAGCACTGAATTGTGGGCGCGGTTACGTCGCATGACATGTCTATAGAGAAAGTCTGATCTAATGAGATAATTTCGTACATACAATGAATTATAATGTGACCTGATATTTATGCTAAAATAGAATATGGTAACTTGAATGGCAACAGACAGAGCTAGGATTTAATTTGAAAAAAAAAATTGACGGACGGACTTGACGAAATTAAGACATAGTTTTTTTCAGTGTTACCATTTTGGAAAGCTAAAATAGGCTTGATTAGTATTTCCACCTCTAAAGATTATCCATTTTTAATCTAATCATCCTCAGTAATTGTGGAGTCAGTCTCGGCGAAAACGTCTTTTATCATAACTGCTTACCCCATAAGGGATGAAGGCGTGACTATTCATATATTAGCATTTCTTACTGGACCAGGAAGATACTAATCTACATGACGCTCGTAGTCTAGATAAGACTACATCTGAGCAGAAAGGGTCAAGTGGTCGAGACTATTGAACCGTGTCAGCAGTTTTTCGTGTTCAAGCCGCGAGATACTACACGTTTGGCGGGTTTCCAGAGATTTATTTTCTTGGAAACAGCTGTGGGCCTCCTATTTCAAACACGTGTCTATTTTTTTCTGAATGCATATTACTGTTATTTTAAAGAATTATTAAATTAATATCTCTCTCCAATTTTTTAAACTATGTTCTTTCATTTTAGTACCTAGATGTAGGTATGTCTCAAGTTAGGATCTTTTCCTGACTAATTTTGATTTCTTATTTCTCTAAAGTAATAGATCCGAAATATGTGTGTTATTTGAGGCTGGCATAGTCACCAGATGACTGAAGCCTCATTAAAAATTTGTAAAAAAAAAAATTAATTGTGACGACCTTCAAAAGAAGTGTACATAAATATTCTCCTTCAATGATACCTGAATTTAAAGTTGTTATTATGATGCAGCTTGCAATGTCCTAACCAAAGTGGGGAAAATCCCACAAAGTCATAAATTAACAAATATCAACATTGTGGGAATCGATCGGGAGCACATGGCTCAGACCACTAGACCATGGAGGCAGTTAAGTATATATAAACCCTCACCTTGATCTTCCTAGGAGGCAGGAAGTCCCAGTCGGCCTCGAGCTCTCCATCCTCAATCTTGTCGTTATCAATGAGCACTTCATAAGTGTTGTCGGGCTTCACCACCAGGGTGTACACGTGAGTGTATACGTCGTCCTTGCAGCGGATGTCTTTCTTGATCAAGTGGTTCTTGCCCTTGTAGCTGAAGATTACGTGCACCTGTGGGGAATGATATGGTGAGAATGTGGGAGGAGTTTGATAGATTGTAGTTGTCTCACGACTGCTGCTCGACAATACTTGTGGTGTGCCAAACTCACGCACACTAAGCCAATGTGAGAGTAGGTACATTTACACATTTTACACACTAATATGGCTGAGCCGCAGTCGTGAAATAGCTATATTCTATTAGGCTACTTGATACTTCACACCACACAGTTGAAACTGATTCAGAGACTATTTTATTAGGTTGATTCTTTTAATCTACTTATTTTCCAATTACTGTTAATGAGTATAGGATTAGAAAGTGTTCACACTTAAATTCTATTTGACTAGGTTTTACTTTGAAAGTAGTAACTATATCAGAGAAAGGGATATGTCATTCATCAAAAATGTTAAAAGATATATTTATGTTATTATTTTAAGGATTTTCACTACAAATTATTATTCTAATCCTATTAGTATGAAATTAAAAAGAAAATAAAGTTGCAAATAAAAAAGAGAAAAAGTTTATCAAATTATTTAAAACTTGTTGCAAAGGAAGCGAATTAATTAACAATCGAGTCAGCTTATCATTATCACATTTACTAATGAACTCATAATAATGAATATTTAGTAAAAATGTGTATTACTTAATTAATGATTGGTGATTAATGATTATTCCCTGTTGCCTCAATTCAATTTTATTTATTTTTTCACTTGTATTGGGTTAGCTCTTGACTCTAGACACAAAGGTCAGCGATGACCGTGACAGAGTCGACGATGGAGCGAGCTAACCCAGAAGATGCAAAGCACTGGTAGTTTAATAAGGGTCAAAGAGTTAAGAATTGCTATAATCTAGTGGGAAATGAGTTGTGAAATCGCGTCTGTATCGCATATTATGCAATTTCCTATTAACGGTTCATTGATTAATAACAGGAATTAAGTAGTTAGCTAGTTATCTGCATAGAAACAACAACGAAAAAAAAAAAGGTATGAAAATTCCAAGAGTTCAAGTTATTTGAGAAATATGTGAAAACATTATAAAGTTTAAAGTTTATCAGTTTACTTTAACTAAAATTGTTGAAAAGAGTACAAAAAATAAGTGACAAAAACCTCTTGATTGACTTATATAAAGTATTTTAGTGGAAGGCAGCCTTAGAATCTTTATTACCTACAAAAAACAGCTACCTTGAAGAGCTAACTACTTAGAAAACGTTACCAACTTGGTGCAGTCTGTACACAGCTTCTAATTTCTTCTACAAAAAGTTAAAACAAATTGTGATAATATTCCTAAGAATATTCTAGATTGTTCAACTGTGTTTAACATGACATGTATTGTATTTATGATAATGATAAATAATAAAAAATGGTGGCATGTCTGATATGATTGATACTAATTATTGCCTGATAAAATCTCACATCAATGCCACACTCCAACCTTTCAAAATATATACCTATATTGTACTGGTATTGTATTGTTCCTTCTGCGGTAAATCCTATTTTATTGAATCATGAATTTTATATACAAGGTTGTTATACTTAGTTATTGCAGCAAATAAATATTGTAAAAAAAAAAAACAACAACCAAATTACTCGTATGATAAAAAATGTGTTTCTTACCTTTTTGGTACCAGGACCGCAGATGTCAGGGCCAAACATAATTTCGTAGGGGGACTCTCCGTGCATGTCCTTCTGGTCAAGCTTGCAGTTGAAGATCTTCATGTAGCCACCTCCGCAGTCAATGTCCTGCTCATGCTTGACCGAGAACTGGATAACCATGTTCTTTCCGGCATTGCTGAAGGGCTTGAACTTCTTGGACAGGGCATAGAACCTAGCGTCCTCTGAGGTTTGCAGACCTAAAAAGTACCAGGGCGTTAGTAATGCATAGAAGTTTCATAAACAAACTTAGATCTTTTAAGGTTCACATAGTAAAAAAATAGGTCTTTTATGGTTCACACAGTAATTAAAGTAATCAGAATTAAAGCCAATTAGAAAGGTACCTTTATCCTCCTCGGCGTCATTGTAGAACTTTCCAGCAGTCAGCTTGAATTTGCCGAACTCTTTACCGGGATGCTCACTGTACACCCACTCGCTTTCCCATGAGTCTGCAACCAGAAACACACCGATTTACCCCTCAGAAACCCCTCAAATGTACCGGTGAAGAGCATATCTTCGGCAATCGATAATAGTCGATAGCACACGCGGCAAGCTTAGCCGGTGCGACACCGAAAATATCGCTTTATAACTATTGTAGTAATCAAAACTTACCATCAGGGAACTTCTCTTCAAAGTACACTTCACAATTTATTGAATAAACCGTCAGTAAACTGACTACAGCAAAAATTAGGACTTTCATTTTTTTGATTCACAATAACCACCCTCGCTGGCAAAGGACCGGCCACGAATAATTTCGTGACTTGACGAATCGACTATTATAAAACAGTATTTTGACTATCTCGTTCACTCCATTAGCTAACGCATGCTTTAGAAAGGGATAAGTACAGAAAACCGATACAGTTCATTAGTGTACGAAGGAGAAAGAGAACCATTCATTTCAACAAGAGTAGGAGAGACAAAAAAAACTACAAGCGTTGACGTGTGACGTAAAATTACGACAGACAGATGGAATGCTGCTATTGGACAAAGTCGACCAATCAGATTTGAACACACTGCACGAATTAATGAATCAAATGGCGCGAAATTTTAAACGAATAATTTGAAAACTTCGGGATGTTTGCTTTTTACGAAATACACGTATGAAATCATTGTATTTATATTAATCCATCATTTCACAAGATTCAAGAAATATTCCATTTTCTTGTATTTCTCCTAAAATGTATACGTGAATCTTATTTTTACTTTGTTTTACTACTCCTAAAAACATAAAATAATATGAATGAGATATTTCACCAATCAGTACTGCACATGACATTAGAGCGAGAGACGAATAATACAATCCATATATTAGACTGAAACAACACGATCCCCTATACGTGTTCATTAAAGAATGCTTCACGTTACTACATGCTTGCGCAAATATTTATGCGATAATCATAAAATAGGTAATTTATGTATTACAATTATTGATTTTGTGACTTTTACGCAACAAGTTCATAAGATTATGTAGAGTAAAACCCGTAGGTTCAAAAACTACCTATTCTATTCTACTGTAGGTACCCATCCAGAAATAAATTTTTATCTGCAAATTAATAATGTGGATGTATTTACAACAGGTTGTAGATAAGATAGAGAGAAGTATTGCTGTCTGTCTGTCTCTTACTTCTCTCTATCTACAGTTCAGATTTTTCGTTTTGCAACTTTATCTGAAGTTTTGAAACTTAGGCCCGTATTTATAATCAATTCTCAAGAGTAACAGCAAGTTTGAGTTCGTATCGGAAATGTCATTTCAGTACAAAACGACCTGTCAAATCCATACTTAATATTGCTCTCACACTTTTATAAATACGAGCCTAAGATTCAGACCCCAAATATATAAGTAGATATCAAAGTAGGTAGGTAAAATAGTATGTAGGTAGGCTCTTTTCGGGGTAAGTAGAACTTCAACGGCTTCATAAAATCCGTTTTAGCGTGTCTAAATTTTCGAGGGACATTATTATTTTCTAAATAAAATAACATTAAGTCTTGAATTTTTATTAACACGATAAAATTACAATTACACAAGTAACTTTCGCTTATACTATCAAAGTCGGTTTTACAGTGAAAAATCTTCCTTGAAATCGTAATCATCTTTCTTAAAACTCGTTAGAGTAACATTTTCTAAGACTCCAGCCAAATTGACTGCCGCTTTTTCATTTCTAGCCTTCTTTTTCTTGTCTTTTTTGAACTGCATTTTTCTAAGTTTGTTTTGCTTGGTGTTGCCTTCGATGTTCATTTCTGGGTCCTGTTTGGTCTTTTCCTGTGATTTCTTGGTTTTGTCTGCGTTTCTGGTGATTTTCAACGCTGATGGTAGAAGTGATGACGACTCGTCTTCGTCGACTTGCATGTCGTCGTTTTGTAGGTTGACGGGGCCAGTGCTGGTTATCTGTAAATAGATTAATTTGTTAAAATAGCGAAAAATGTTCCTTCCAGTGATTGGATAGGGTTTTGTGCAAAGCACGTCTAGCGAAAGTACCACCTCTGCCTATATTTCTGCTGCCAAAACTCTACGCTCGCACTTCAAGCGAAATTATTGGTACACTAGCTTTCTGTCAGCGGTGTCACCCGCTGCATAAAAAGATTTCCCGTGGGAATTATATTATTTCCCGTGGTAAAAAGAAGCCTACGTTATTCAGGGTGAACATAGCTTTCTAATGGCGAAAGAATTTTTGAAGTCGGTCCAGTAGTTTTTGAGTTTATTCGTTACAAACATACACACACACAAAAATCCAAAAATACAAATCTTTCCTCTTTATAATATTAGTGTAGATAATAAATGCGAAGGAAGGGGGAGGCTATGATTCTGTGCTACATCTGAGATAGAAGTTCCCACACTATTAAATTTTTAGACTGATCAATTTCTCCATTAGAAATAGTAGATATCAAACAGCAGCTATGATCATGGTGAAGACTAACCTTGACAGGTTCCACTCCATTATTCTGTGTTTCTAGTTGACTGATGGCTTCAGTCTCCATGGCCTCGAAGGAGTTGATGTCGAACTCCTTTGCGATGCTGGAGACGATCTTCGCGTTCACATGGATATCTGATGCTAAGGTCTCTGGAGGCTCCGTGAAGTAGCGCACCTTTAAACAAAAAGTAAGGATTAAGGATTGTCCGCGGTAGCTCAGTTGGTTTAGAGCGTTGAAACGGTATTCTAACGACGCAGGTTCAAATCCTATTTGCGGTTTAATTTTTGATTTGTTATTTCTCATATTTTTAGAAATAAAATAGTACTGTAAGAGCAAAAAATTATTAGAAAAAAAAAACAAAAAGTAAGTATAAAGTAAAAAAAAAAAAACGTAATATAGAAAATAAAGATTTGACACGAGTTGGATTTGAACCCACGACTTTGACGATCCGTAGTGTCTCCGTTAACAATTTCAAATGTACGTCCAAGGCCCCCAATGAATACCCCTTCATACCTTTCCGGTGTTCCAGTCATTAAGTAATATTCTGGCGGCCGCGTCCTGATCTGGCACACCTCCCTTCTTGAACCGGCCCATGCGGGATGCTAGGCAAGCGAAGAATTGCTGGAAAAAACATAATCAGTTTCATTTGTCGAAGGAACAATGGATACTGGCGACTGACGCGTCACTTAATGGTAATTTTTGAGTAAGTAAATTGTTATGTTTAATTCAATTAATTGTCATTTAATTACATTAGTTGTCATGTAAGTCAATTAATTGTCGCTTAAGTCAATTAATTGTCATTTAAGTGAATTGATTGGCATTTAATTAAATTAATTGGCAATAAGTTAATTAAGTGGCATTTAAGTCAATTAATTGTAATTTTTACATGAATAGTAATTTTCACATAGCTTATTGCTTATTATGTTTTATTTGATTATTGCTTGTATTTAAGTTTTTGTATATTTTCATTACCTGGGGTGTAGTAAACTCCGGTATCTCATACAACTCCACCAAGGTATGTGTATTGGCCCTCTGCAATATAGCTGTAGCAGGAGTGACAGGGTCCTTGAGGCTCCCCACTCTGATGGCATTCTTCAGAGCGACTGATGCGTCGGAGTCAGACCCCGAGTGGAACACGATCCCCGGGCTGTCCAGGAGCTTGATCTTCGAGTCTAGTTGAACGGTCTGCATTTGTCTGTGAGATTAGAATCACTTCTGTGAGAAGCTCTGAAAGTTCTCACTAGTTCCATCATCAAACTTTCAATTGGATTACTGGTATAGGAGGCATTTTGCATAGTATTATTCACAAAAATATTGTAAAAATATAAAATAAGACTAATGGCTTCATTCTAGATAGATGGCGGTGGCAACGAAATTGAATCTTCTAGACGCGGCTGATTTAAACATACGATAACTTAGGCCCGTATTTATAATCAGTTCTCAAGAGTGACAACGAGTTTGAGTTCGTATCAGAAATGTCATGCCAGTACAAAATTAACTGTCAAATCCGCACTCAATATTGCTCTCAATCTTGAGATCGCTTTATAAATACGAGCCTTAGAGCAAAAGCATGGATCGTTGATATTACAGGTTCAAATCTCGCTTATGTGTTTTTTTCTTAACACATTTCTACTCGAAAATGAAATAATATTGACTTACTTGGTGACCCCCGGAGTGCTGCCGACATTGCACGCCTTGGACCTGTTGAGACTGTTGATAATCGAGCTTTTGCCAACATTTGGTAAACCGACAATGCCTACAGTCAAGGAGGTCTTGATGCCCTTGTTGCGGCAGTAGTTGCCTAGGATGTTCATCAGAAGTTCTGCACCCACACAGGCTGACCCTGAAAGAAAAGATAAATTATTGGGCTCATTAGATTCGTAATATAAAAAAATTATAAACTATCTTATTTCGGGGCTCTAAATTTGAGTAATGGCGCGCTCTGAATCTGGGCACTTGACTGCAAGCTCTCTTTTGCACATCTTAGCCCTGCTGCTCCCTTCAAAACAGAATTCTGCAGGCCTATGATGCGCACTGTAGACTTCGATTTGTCTACACGTGTTGCAAACTTCACTCTGATTAATGCCTGTTCTTTTCCGATGTGAAGTGCGCAACGAAAGAGATAATGTGTAGACAAAACGAAGTCTACAGTGCGCATCATAAGCCCCCTGGATATGCCCTTTATTTATACCAACCAACATAATCTCAACACAAAAAACAAATTCTAACCCACCTTTCATTTCCTTTTCCTTGACAACATGCTTCATCTTCTTCCTGCCGAGGTTGTGCTGCTGGTCCTGCGTGGAAGCCTTGAACGGCACGGCCGGGGCGCTGCGCCGCAAGTACTGCAGCCAGGCCGTCAGGTTGTGTCGGGGAACTAGATCCGCCTTGTTGAGGACTACCACTAGACGCTTGCCGGCTTCATGGACCGCTTCTTCTACTTGGGTGCAGCGAGTGCCTGAATATCAGATAAATGTTTTTGTTATTGATTGATAGATAATGCACAACACTTATCCAGTGAGCAGGTAGTATCAATATATTTTTATTTGTGGATGAATTTAATACATAAATTAGATGCTATAAATAGAAGATTGAGTAAGACAAGCACACAAATAAATGTTTGCAATAATAACTATTATTTAATAATAGAAATCATACTTTCTTATTGACTTTATTATTTTTCTATAAATTAAACCATACAAAACCGAAATTGGTAGGTGAGTGCGGCGGAGTCTGTACCTTTCTCTTGAAGGAGAAGGGTATCTTAGACGCCACATATCTCAATATTAGACTCTCCCTTATTTAATTTATCAATAATTTACATGACATTGGCAGATTTGTGACTACACAAAAGCCATTAATTAAGAATTGAATTGAATTGAAATTGGAAGGTTTTTAGATCACATTACTTGAATTAATTGAAATAGCCTTACTGTGTACTATAGTCACTTCAAATATTGTAGTTTTATTTTACTTTGCTGTAGTCAACTTAAGTTGCATAACACTGCAAATATCTACAGAACTCTAGAAAAAATTATAATTTCAATCAATAAAGCAATAAATAAACTTACCCAAAGGATCCCTAGCATCAACAACTTCAAGAATCACCTCGGCCTCTGAGATGACCTTCTTAAACTCTCTGTAGTAAGTCTTGAGCGAGTTCTCTTGTGTCTTGTCTTTGCCAAACTGCACATCATCACTAATGGACCCTGCACCTTTTAACGCATCATGCACTTTGCCTCTGGTCTGTGCATTTGCCACCTGTTAGAGAAATAATTCATTTCATTGTTATTTCTTTATTTAACCAAATTACTTGTCCACCAGAAAAAAAAAACCCTTTTAGCATAAAGTAATAATCACTGAATAATGTTTATGACCTCATGATTGAAATTGGAAATAGATATGATGCACTGTATTTTTAGCTTTACAATGGGCCCGATTCGTAACCATCCCGACTTAACTAAATCTCAACTAAAATTATTGCCATCTTGATCTGTTCTCTCATGACAGAAAGTGACAGGTATGGACTTATATTAGTTAAGTTGCGTATTTTGCAACTTTGAATTGCCAGCAATCTATCCTAAAGCATCATAGTAAAGTAAATAACAAGTTGCAAATTTAAATAAAATATTGTGCAACTCTCACCAAAGCATCCATGCTGACACCACTATTCTTTTTCTCTTCCAATTTCTTTTGCTTCTCTATCTTAGCTAGTTCCTTCTTCTTTTGTCTCTCTTCTTCTTTATGTTTCTTGATAGCTTCCACTTCTTTCAAGATGTCTTCTTTGAAAGGGCATCCATTTGGAACCTGAATTAGCTTGGGTCTTTTAGATTTGGGGTTCTTTTTAGCTTCCTTCTTTTGTTTCCTGTTGTGGTCTGCGACTTTCTTTTGGATCTTGTAGCGGAGGCGCGCAGGTGTCCTTTTTGATGGTTTCTCTAGAAAAATATAAAATAATAAATTTAAATAACAAAATTTATTTCACTTGTTTGTGTTTAGAAGCTGTGCATCATATTATTATTAATTTTGCTGAAAGTGTTCTTTCATACAACTTAGAACAAACGTTTACAAACTATAAATTAGTGATCATACAAACATACCACATTGTACCTAACCTATAACTTATTTTCATAATAAAATGAACAGCAATACCACTTTGGAATTATTTATAAGTTGAAAATAAACTTAATATTGATAAATATAATACGAATAATTTACTGAGGTTAAGAGAATATGAAAATAAATAGCTAAAATACTAAAAGTATAATGAAATTCCGAAAAAGGATGTTACTCACTCAATTTAAATTTACCCATGTTTTGAACTTTGTAAGGTCACTAAATCGAATGTAATGAAGCACTATATACAACAAATTGTTGTGGTTTGTAAGTATTTTACGTTATTTACACGTTTTACTTTGCAAAAAACCACATTTTCGTATTTTTCGTGACTTATGTCAAAAAAAGAACGTCAAATTCGTAATGTCATTTCGTTCAAAAATAGATAGTCGATACGATACATGTTATTATATTAATAAAAACCATGCAAGAACCCATAAAACAGCAAAGAAAATAAAAGAGAAAGCAAAAAATCATAAATAATAATCAATATATCACAAAAAACAAATATAAAATATTTATTAATTTCAGAAAATAAACAAATGAAAACTACAGACTATGAAAACTTTAAATTAATCAATTTTTGAACGAAAGTTGGTCACATTCGGATACACTAACATGGACTACGAAATAAGTCAGATACACAAAATGATAAAAGTTTGAAATAACTTTCAAAAAAAGTAACGTAGAAATGGTGAATGGTGATCCGTAGGACATATACCTATTATATAGGTACTTGGTAATCTGTGATGGTGATGGTGAGGTGAGCACAGAGCAGAAGAGAAAAGATACGTCTACACGGTAAATATATCTTCGCACCATTTTGTTCAGCTTATTGTACCTTCTCCATAATATGCAAATCTGTGTATTTTTGGCAAGGTTGCATGCGTCGTCTTTTTAATGGTACCAAATTCGTTTACCTAGCTAGACATCTGTTTGGTAAGCAAAACACGTCGCGGTTCATTCATTGTACGTTTCGGTGAATGAGCCTTCTTGCAGGCTCACCGAGGGTTGTCGGCTGTTGCCGGTCGGCGCACATGACGTGCCCGCCAGCCAGCTGCCTCGCGAAACGGCCGTTTGTACCTGCACAGGTAAGCAACAGGTCATTTCTCTAGCGGGGGGCTCCGGCCTCCACCCGGCCGGCGCCGCAGCCAGTCCAGTCGCGCTCCGATGCCCGCAGCGGTGGCACGTCGCACGTCTCGCCGCGCCACGCCACCGAACAATCGCCCGACACTTTCACGCGCAACCTCGCCGAGTTATGTGCGCGAACGCACGCTCCGATAGATCCCTCTTCAGTGTCGTCTCGTGACAGTGCCAATGTCTCCCAGTCTGGAAGGCATCATGTTCAATAGGAACGCGAACCTGTCGGGGCGCCGGCCTCTGCTCGCGGAGCCGCAGAAGCCTGTAGTGGTAGCGCCGCGTGCGCCGCCCCGCGACACCGGCCTGCAGCGCCCGCTGCCCGCGCCCAGGAACCTGCCCACCGACTGCTACCGACCGGACTACTGGAAACCTTCGAACGTCGAACTCGAACGACGCCTGCAGGAGGCACGGGCCCGCGAGAAAGTCGGCTACTTTCAAGAAAAAGTTACCACGCCAGACTTGAGCTTCGACCGCAGGGAGGCGGAGCTGGTCTTCAGGTTCGACCCTCACGAGTCAGCTGAGTACCTGTCGAGCCATTACCGTGCGCCTACAGTTCATTATGCGAAGCCCCCGACGCCGGCGAACGGGTTTTCTAACCGTCTCGAGCGAGACGGGCCCTTTGTGTTCGGGGTGCACAGCCCGAGCCAGTTCCCGCTGCCGAGGAGAGATGACGATGACTACGACTACTCCGAGGTGGCGGACGAGACGCGCACCGCCCTGCGCGACGACGCCTCCTCGGAAGACACCAACTGTTGTGATAAAGTGAACGAGTGGACGACCAGAGACAAGAAGGCTAGGCGAACTTTGAATCGGATGTTCCAGATAAGGGACAGGAGGAAAGTGAAAAGTGGAAAGAAGAAGGAGAAGATAAAGTGTGTGTTGGTGGGGGATGGGGCAGTGGGGAAGAGTTCACTAATAGCTGCTTATGCACAGGACAGGTTCCGGGAAGAATATACACCCACGGCCTACGACACATTCAATGGTAAGAACCGTTTATTTACAAACTTAGATTTAACCTTCGGAGGCACCCGCTGAAGTTCCAAAACAACAAAAAAACACAACTTCACCGCAGAGGAAACACAAAACAAAGGCGATTAAAATTACGTGGAGGAGTTATCGCAACGGCCCTGATTTAGAGATAATTAGCGTGATTAGGTACTTCACGAAATAGTCGTTTGCAGAACGATAAAATTGTCGGCTTGCACAAAATGTGTCTTCCAATTACCTGGTCGGCGCCAGACCTGATAAAAACCCTGGTTAGGCGGAGTATGCGATTAGGAACGAATTAGCCGAAATGTTCACAGTTTTTATGGACCATTATGACAACATAACAACGAAATATGAGGTGGTCAATATGAACCATAATTACTAAGTTGTCGACTTCTTGATTGGTGAAATGTCTGGTTATTACGGCAACCTTTTAAATCGGAGTCAACGACACGTCCGGGCCTTTACTCGGCCTTATCAACAAAGAAACTTGTTTTAAAGGTTTAACTCTCGTAACAATCACTCGTAGGTACTGCTTGTGTTTTATTTAAATTCCTGTTATGCTTTTCATTCCAAGTCATAATCGTTTGAATTCATGTTTACGCAACAAACATTGCAACTAAACAGATGTTTTAATATTTCTTTGTTATGATTATGATGCCTATAATACCTGCCACAACACAATATGATCAACGTTGACGCTCCTCTTACTCCAGAAACAAAATTATCTAGATTTGTACTTAAATTTAATAGTTAACTTCGTGTTCTATTTGGTTTCAACGATTTAACTAAATTAAATTAATGTAAGTCATCAAGTCGTCATTTATAGTTCTTCTAGTCTAGGAACATCTTCGAGATCATTACGTAGGTACGCAGTTATTTATGATTCTATTTCTTGAGGACATTTTGCGAAATAAGTTAAATATCACCTGACATAGTATTCACACTCCAAACTTCCAAAGTCACTTATAATCGTGATAGTATGATATCGTTATCAAAACACGATTGTCATACCTTTTGAGTATGAGTAAATACGGCATTAACTTCTTGGAGTTTCATAATAGGTACATATATTTTTTGTAGTTTTCCATATGTAGGTACGAACGAAATTACCTACGTAGATGTTTTTGCAGACCGATTTCTCAGTTAGGTATAATATCACAGCAAAAGTACATAAGCGCATATTTCAAAGTAAATTATACCTTTAGCGAGTTTTCAACAGAATTCATTGTCCAAATGACGATGATACAATGAATCCCTGGCCCCCCTTCTGGTTGCTTATTACACCCACTTTAAATATCAAATCCTTAATTAACTCTATCATAAAACTATTAAATTTCTAATCACGTAAGAACACAATGAAGTATAGACAGAATATTAAGTGTCTAAAAACAGTAGAGGATTCTCAGCATATTTTAACGTAATGTATGGGGTCAAAGCACCTATTTAATATGGGGTCTCTACTACTCTAATACTCTATCCCTGACAATTAATGGTGCAGCCACAGTCTTAGAATTTGAATAGAAAACAGAAACAAGCCTCGTTCTGTACAGACCTTCATTAATCAGACCAAAAGGAATGCGATGAGAAAAGGCTTGAACCAAATTAAGTTCAGTCACGTCACGTATGGGAGAGATAGAAACAAATTATTTATAAAGGACAGGCGGTTAATAGTGAGAGCCAGGAACCACCTTGCCTTGCAAGATACATAAATCATTTTGTACGTTGGTGACGTGACGATTGTATTTCCTATTCCTACTTCTCTCACGTTTTTAGTCAGGATATAATGTTTTCGTAACCACCTTCGTAAAGGAACCACCTTTCAAGATACTTACCTAAATAATTTAAAAAGGATAGAATGTTTTCGTAATGTACTAAATCTCTGGTGTGTGTAGTGTAGGTAAATACATAATATAAGAACACAAATTCTTTTTAAACAGCCAAATTAATATTAGATGCTGATAAGAATTCGGTATCCCTCTAGAACAAAACTGCGAAAAGTATGCTTAGAAATCATAATAAACTAAAAGTAGAAGTGTCTCGAGGCTTTGAAGACAGGTGGATCATCGATAGTTCTGGGTCGAGGTCAAATGACACTAAAAAGGCATTGTCTCGTCCAGACTGTTTATGAAAAGTCACGTACTTAGGTACTTATCTGGAACTACTTGTTGCTAGGTGATATGAACGTTTATTGCTTGCTTAATAAATACACAAAAAAAAACAATAAAGCACGATCGCAAATGTTTTCAGCTCTATGTGATACATCGGCTATCACGGCCTTATCGCGGCTGCATGCTACGGGGGCTGTGGTATATGTATAGAAATAAAAAAAATAAGATTATCCTATGAACAATAAAAAAATATCTTAGGAACTATTACAAAAGCAATCACATCACTGATGGAAATATGATCGATCAACTTACAAAACGGAACCGTGGAACCAATAGGCTCAAATCCCTATAACGGTATCTAACATTGAAAGCATCAGGTACCTAGAGATTACAATGTTGACTGGTTGAAGTGGAAGAGCATTGAAATAATGTCTGCAACATATGTTCTACTGTTTTATTTGTTACTTGCTGAGATCGTCAATTTGGTTATCTTTATGTTGTGTTTACGCAAAATTGGGAGCATGCTGAAATATGTGTAAAGATTTTAGTAGGCGTCAAAAGTCACACAGGGATCAGTTGCAATATTCAAAACTTTTGCAAAGACAATAATAGAGGAAGATAAAGGTAAATGTTTATACATCATTTTAACAATACCTAAGGATTCAATTCATAGAATACGAAGGTAGTAAAGAAAGCGATTATTTAAGAATAACAGAATGTTTCATAACATGAGCGTCAATTCCGCAAAGGATCACACACAATGGAGACATAAACCAACTGTCGGCCTCAGTGTTGCCGGAAAAGCAATAACTCTCTTAGCAACGTATGAGAAAGCCTTCATACAATTACACTTTCACTCAAACCTATTCATATGCAAATACTTACCTACTGATATAAGAAGACGCAACAGAAGTTCGCTAATGGTTTAGGCTAATGGTTTAAAAAAGCGTTAGGTAATTTTGTCATACAAAGCAGCAGGAAAATCTATTTAGCGGAAATTACTAAAGAGAAAGGAAGACAATTTTCATGTCGGTTTTCCCAAGATAGGGACCTTGGGACAGTTTACTTACTGTAACCGTACTGTTACCGATAAATAGCGACCAAAATATCTTCAGAACTAACTTACTGATGTGTAGTGACGGTTTTTTGTAAGTAGACCCTGTGGCCCATTTATGAATTTTACTTTTCTACAGAATGAAAACATTTGTGAAGTAAAGTAATATTATAGACAAAGTTTATTTTGCATTTTACGAGGGCTTTTAACCTGCCTAGAGCGCTTGTTGCCCAACATACAGCGAAGTATCGTAAACATGAAATTTGTTAAAACTTTTCGTTGCTGTAATCGCCCCGTTTAGATGTTGTTCTATTGCAAAATGGGTCAAGGAATAGAATATATGTTTAGATATATCGGCTTGAGTTGTTCTTTTATCCCGACCATCAGCTGATTCAGCAGATAGAAATGTTTTGTATTACAAAATCTAGGATATCCTTTTCGATACTAAATTTTTTATGGATTATATTTCAGCGATAAATAGACATAAGTTTCCTTTGTAGAAGCCGACAATTGATAATGCTTGTTTAGTTATTGGTTTGAAGACGAAATGTGCATTGAGTCATTAATGTATTTATAGTTTGTGATTTATAAATTTGTCATTCTGTATGATTCTATGTTCTAAATCCTACGTGAACCACATTTGTTATTCATATTATTTATATTTATTATATGAATCACAATAGTTTGAATACTTAGATACATCTAATTATATTTTATTAGTTTTTCCAAAAACTCAATAACCACATTGAATTAACATAAAATACTGATTTTATGAGAGATTTTATTATTAATTATCGTTGTATCTCCAGCTGTATCGGCAGCTGGCTGTATGGTTCAACTCTTTGTGCCTTGTTCCCTATACGCTTGTTCCAAGAAAATAAAAAAAAGGTAAAGCCTCCACTTTAGAAAAGGCGCCCGGTGCCTACGGGATCTCAAATCTACCTCCGTTTTTTATGGGCCCTGTCTGCGTCCATTATGGAGCGGCACTGGCCAAGTGGGAGTTGGCTCATGTTTTGGGTGGACCACTTTGGTAGAGATAGAAGAAATATTTTGATCTCTAGGTATTTGACCAAATCGATCAAAGATTTAAAAGGCTGGAAAGTACCCGAAAAAGCGAAAAGTCTTTTTGTATTTAAACTAATTTCATTTATCTTTGTGCCAAATCGCAAGGAGATAGACGAACTAAAAACTTTTTAAGATCCTTTTCTTCTTTCTATTCTTATGGGGTTGAATGGTTTCATGGTTACGTATGCGGAACCCTAAAAAGTGAGAAACGTAATGTAGTGTATTAGATTTGGAATGTTAATTGTCGTCGGTTACACGAGACTTAGAGGATTTGTCTTTGTTGGTACTCTACATTTAGTTCTTTTTGAAGCCATTAATATGAGAACTACTTACCTATGTATTTAAAATGTACACTTCTTTCTAACATTTTTTTTTTACTTGTTTCAAGATTCTAGGGAAAGTCTAGCCACGGTCGGTCTTATCTAAGAATTTTGTTTATATTAAGTACCTACAATATAAACTTAATTACCTATGTCAACAGAACTGTTCAATAGTAATAGTTACACGGTGTAACAATAACAATGCGAAACTGTGAATAATAGAATAGCATAGAGCTGTTCGGAATGCGGCTGTGACGTAACTGTATCAAGCCGACCGCAAACGTGCAATATTATTTGAAAAAAGAACATGTCGGCAAGAGCATTATTTAAAAAAAGAACGTGTAAGAGAAGGTTTTATTTTTTTATAAGATGATGCCTGAGGCATTAGCTGCGTAGCGCATGGCGTAGCGTAGCTTTACGTATGAAGTTTAGAAACTCCTTGGTAAAAAAATAAGAAGTTGGTTGAATATTGGAGGAGTTAAATAAAAGGGCCAGAAGTTTTGTACATGAACTTATTTCTATACTAACTTATTTCAGAATCAATTTCCCTCGATAAAGGAAAATAAAGTTACCTCTGAGAGTTTGCCGAAATGTTAGATTTAATATTTTGTGAATAATGTGCTACAGAGTAGGTATTACATACAAGACCTTGAGTTTCAAAGTAAAACTTTCACATTTTTGCCGAAAATTACTCGTAGCAAGATCTTTTAATCCAAGATTTACTTCATAATACAATACCTATATTTCTTTTTCGACACGATGGCGATAATTAATTCGTGTTCAATTTCATTTAATTATAGAATTACACTTGGAATTATTAGTTTTTTTGATAACTTTTTATTTCCGTATGAAATGAAGTCTATTTTCATGATTGTTTGCATATTTAAAAAAAAAAAATGTGTTTATACAATTTCTGCTTTATAAGAACTAAAATATATTTGAACCGTTGTTTGAACCATGTAAATTGAACCCCCGTCCCAAAGTGTAAATTGTGAATTATCGTAGTACTATAGATATACAAATCATCCTTACTTGAGACTTAAGATCCACCTACTTTCACATAACTTCAGGTAATTACTAAGCATTTCTTTCCAATAGGAGAAAGTCTCACGCGCCGCTGAATGGTTTAATATTTGACTGAACGTCGTCTAGACGAGATAGGACGATAATAAGAGCAAAAAGAAATGTGTAATTCCACCTTTATTCCTTGGAGATGACTGGCTGGTTTGTAGGAAACGAGTAACGAATACCTATAGTTTAAATTTCGAATTAAAATGTAAACGGACAAAATGAATCTACATTAAATTTCTTACCATTCAGTACTAATATACTTAATTTTAATAGGTCTAATAGTTTTTGAGAAATGCCTTTCCAATCTTTTTTCTTGAAATTGTTATGTCACCGGGCAGAATCATGGTCAGCAGGGTCAATTAAGTCTTTAAATATCCGATGTAAAACCTTTATTATTATTATTATTTTTTATTAAGGCTTGGTAACAAGACCATCAGCCTAAAAACCTTTACATTCAATTTCGTTCGAAGTCGTCAAATTAAGATTTTTTTCTGGTCTAACTCGTATTCTAGATACATTACTTACCGTTCTATACTTCCTAAGTTTATAGTCACGCAAAATACAAAACAATACGAATCACAATAACTGCTTTGTTTTGTGAACTTTTGTTGTTTGTGAATCACTACTTCGATTGTTTCAAAACAATTGAATAATACTCGTGAACTTTGTCACTATTCCAGAATTTTTTGCAATTTGCTTAAACTATTATGAAAACATGATTAAAAATTGAAAACCGAGCTGAGTGGCGTGCCACGGGAAAGGCCAAGTCTAGCAGTGGACAGATGCAGGCTGATGATGATGTGATGATGCATTAAAAATTTATTCTAGCTGAAGCTATTCTAAACTAGCATCACACAAATAAGGACCTAAATCTAATGTAGAAATATGGAAACGAATTTTTATTTATATAAATTCAAATTCAATATTTCTCTATAGGTAGGTATTCTGTAATATATGGCTGTATAGACGAAAATCATTGACTGTTCAGTTCAAATGTTGCATAAGAACCCACTGCGTTCCGTTACACTAAAAACCGTTACCTTAAATGTGATGTAAGTGTTATTATGCTATTTAAATCGTCAGGTCAGATCGGCCATTTCTTATTCATGAAGCAACATGAGGCCCTTAGACATGTTGATTTTCTCCAAGATAGCAGTATGCCATTGTGGGTAAATCTTGAGTGTATGTATGACGGAACTTGGTTTTAAAATTCAAATTATGGTGTGATCAAACTATTTAAGTAGAGCAGATGATGTAGCATGCCACCGCGCGATAACTACTATATCGCATCTATCTGTCAAATCTCCATAAAATTTGACAGATAAATGTGATAAAAGATGGCTATCGCGGCCTTATCGCAGCTGCATGTTACGGGGGAGGGGGGCAGGTTTTATACCTAGCTTATAAGAGGAAATAATTTAATTTTCGCGGGTCGAGAAACCATACTCTTCGTCGACGGATGAAGGCAGCTCATGTCTCTATTTTACCTACTTACTACTTTATATCTCGTCAATGCCGTATGGAAATACCAAGAACATAAATAATTACTTATGTCCGGAACAAAACTGTTCATATTTGAGTTATTAATCTAGAATCTAGTTAACATGCAAAATTGGTTGTGCACAATAGAGCGTTACGGATTTTATGCAAACAAGTACAGTAATGACAAGTTTATAAATGAACGTGTGTGGGGGCGCTTCTGCCTCCTCCGTGGTCTAGTTGTCTGAGCCATAGGCTCCTGATCCGAAGGTCCTGGTTTCGATTCCCAGGGGGAGAACACACAAAGTGATATGTCTATAATCACTTTATGAGATTTTCCCCAGTTTGGTTGTATCAGCTGATTGTCCGTAAAGAAATAACGATTCCGTGCTTCGGAGGGCCAGTTAAGCCGTCGGTCCCGGTCGCTGTCTTTGTAGTGGTCGTTACACATAAAATCATGTCAGAGGCCTATTAGCTGTTCTGTTAGGCGGTTCAAAAACTCTGATACCAGGGTTCATCGGGTTGGGACAGAAGAAGAAGGGGGCGTTACATTGTATAACTGTCAAAATGGCGTTGGAGGCGTTAGTTTTTTTATGTTATATTGTGGCAACTAAGCATACTGCCCACCTGATGGTAAGCAGCACCGTAGCCTATAACACCTACTGCTATCCCACTTTCCCACTAGATCCTAGTTAAATAGCAGAGTAGAGTGCGTTGCACACCGTGACACCTAAGGTGGAATGTCTCTTGTGCCTGTAATTTCACTGGCTCTCTTGCCCTTCAGACTGAAACACAGAAGTGCGAACACTTAGCGGCAGAAATAAGCAAGAGAGTGGTACTCCCCCAGACGGGCTTTGCACAAAACCCTACCACCTTCAGTTAGTTCCTTTTTTCACCAGATTCATTTATATCTTTGTCGTGCTATATGTAAAGCAGCGGCACGGTTGGTAGTCACCAGTCTTCCGGCACGCAGCTAATAGACAAGAATGGCAAGATCAGTGCCCCCGTCCATACCGATCTTTATCTGGTTTCTAAGTTATTTTGCTGGTCATTTTTCTGGCTAAACATAATTCATAGGACTGGACAACCGATAAACATCTTTTCCCATATCCTTGAACTTCAAATTGGTTAAAAATTTTGACAAGTCAAATAACTTTCAACTATAGTTGAATCATGATACAATCTAACAACATTCTTACTAAAGGTCTAACTACTACCGATGAACCATAAACTTTCATTATTGTAACAAAACAATAATAATATGATATGACCGGGTCTGTCTTGTTTTGTCTGATTTCGTCGACAAAAGTAATCATACAATGCTGTCATTCCTCCAGATTTGATCCTATTTCTATCTTGTTTAGATCTAATGAGTGATGTACCAAACTTGCTTACATCACTGTAACATACTTATTTATATCTTAATCTCTTAAACGTGAGCCCTTTTTAAACTGAGGAAAACCAACATTGTGAAAATCTTTAAGATTAGATCTCCGCAAGATAGATAGCTCTAGGACCTAGGTACGGCGGTCGGCAACTGGGGGAAGAATCACATTTTTTATATTGGATTTGATTATTGGTACCAATGCATGTACTATAAAGAGCCACATTTGACATTTACTTTACCTATTTTAGGTACATTCATAATATGTATATTATTATTGTCTCTGTATGATCCTAATAAAACCAAGATTTCCTTACAAGTTTCTTTTCTCGCAGTATTCCTAATCAAATTCACCGTCCGAATACACAATAGTCTGGCTGCTGAGATGGCTGGCTGACTGCACAATATTCGAAAAATAAATTTCAAATAAAGAACTAGACGTCGCTGTTTCGGCTGAACAACAAAACCAGTTCGGTCGGATACACGTGCGACGCGATCGTGACTTCCTCCAATGCCAGATATTGAATCCTATCCTAAACCAATTATGATCGAAACTGGGAACCACTGATGCTGCATTATAAATGTGTTTTCTAATCGTACACATAATTTTAATCATATCCTATGTTTTTCTGTACCTAAATGATATGACGATCGATGATGCTTTGACATAAAGAAATGGCCCAAAATAGTCAAAGCCTGCATCGTAAAAACCTCAATACTTATTATTTCTGAATGTGTGAGCATAAGACTTTTAGTGCCAGTTTTAACCAATTATTACAACATGTTTTTTGTCATTCGCTTGTGTTATAATTTTAAATATATTATAATATTAAATGATTCTTCCATGCTGGACTGGGAGCGATAGAAAAACATAGAATGTGCCAGCTGCATCTCCTCCCGGGCATGCTGTAAAAACCAGCTAAGGGATTCGGGGGTTTAAGTGTATTGCAATTTATAGGCGATGGGCTGACAACCTGTCACTATAGCAATATACATTATCATCTGTAATAAGAATAACCCTCAAAACTTGTCAGACGTGGCGGAATGACCTTTATTTAGGTCGTTTTTGCTCTGCCTACCCCATTAGGGAAAAAGGCGTGATTTTATGTATGTATGTATGTTAAATGATAATTACCTACTTGTACCACGTAGAGTCAGCTAATTAGTACCTCAAGCATTATCACCAGTTGCATAAATGCAAGACTTGTAACATCCTCTGACCACCACAGAATGTTAAGCCATCGGGAAGGAGGATGCAAATGCAGCACCAGTCTTGAATGAAAAGACGATCATAATACATAGTTAAGTTACCATACTTCCATGCTGAACTGGGAGCGATGGAAAAACATAGAATGTGCCAGCTGCAACTCCTCCCGGGCATGCTGTAAAAACCAGCTAAGGGATACGAGGGTTTCAATTATTGCAATTTAGGCGATGGGCTGACAACCCGTCACTAAAGCAATACACTACCTACATAATCATCTGTAATTAATAGCCCTCAAAACTTGTCAGACGTGGCGGGACGACCTTATGTTAAGATGGGTGGTCGTAAAATTGTCAGTAAATATGTCGGATTATGGAGAAATAATTATTTTAATATTGGGTTAACGCTATAATAAGATTTTGATAATACCTATTTATATAATGTTTGGCTGAATAATGTCATTACCTGTGCCTGAGGTGAGTTTTAAAAAAAAGTAAAGTGACAGTTAAAAAAATGTCACTTCTTGCTGGATCGTGAAAATAAAAAGATGAGTATTTTTCTGTTATTTTATAAGAAATTATAGATATTTAGCCAAAAGAATGTGTATGGAATTGTTGGATTGAAGATTAAACACATTATTGCTAAATTACAACCAACTGTAAAAATGTCTAGAATAATTAGTCATTTAGAATAAACGTATTTTCAATGGGGAAATGGACACTTTTATTTACACTTTAGCTAGTTATCCTGAGTTATTAATCTAGTATTATAACATTTCAGAAGTGGGATGAATCCCTAAGCTCAGTTTGGCTGGAGTTGTTGTTGGGTCGACGGCGATCCCAATGATGTGCAGTGTGGCTGCATCGGCTGGTGCAGATTGGTGTCTACAGATAGCGGAAGTTTTGATGATGGCTTTTGGATCAGATTCAGATTGAGTATAAACAAACAACCACCACACCATTCCATTGTAAAGATGCTACGCTACGGTCAAATTTTGACAATATGTAAATGCGGAAAGAATAGACGTTGCCTTGCTACAAATACCATACTCCTAATAGTGGGAAGTGGTTGGCATTAATAGTCTGGGAGGACAAATCATCTACTTTGTGGCCGTTGAGATGAATATCAAAATGGCTAACAAGAATGTGAGAAGGTTAGCATTGGTATCTGCTCACATACCTTGCAAAAAGGATTTCACACCACTCTCAGAAGAACTAGAAGAAGCGGTCCAGCTATACCGAGGGCCACTGGAAGATTTGAGGAGGTGACTGATGCTGCCGGAGCACCAGTGAACCCAGTGCTCCACCACTGGGAATTGCGTGAAATTGTTCCAGTATCAGGAGCTGATCCACCGTCTGCATGCCCCGCAGCCATCCCAACAAGCAGTACAAGTATAAACACACAAACAGGCTTAGTATGGCAAACAACATATTAAGATTTTTCATAGTCATGTATCATTTGATGGATAGTTTATTCTCAGTAGCAATATTAAGTTGTCAATAACCATTAATATTTAGTTAATTGCACACATGGTATAAATAAAATCACTACAGTACAACTTGTTCCATTAAGGAATCTATTACAGTCTACCTATTATGATACATAGTAGTGAGAGTACTTGGGTGAGGTAGGTTAGATTGTAGATTTTCAGCTATGAAGATATTGAAATCAAGTAGGTATATTAAAACAGAATTTTCTTATTATGTATTATAGTGGGCCCAATTCGTAACCATACCGACTTAACTAAATCTCAACTAAAATTATTGCCATCCCGTTCTGTTATCTCATGATAGAAAGTGACAGGTATGTATGTACTTGTATTGGTTGGGTTGTGTATTTTGAAACCACAAATTGCTGCCACAGGTTCAGGTGTTTTAATTATTGTAAGTCACTACATTAAAATTAAACTGAGAGTACACAAAATGTATATAAAACTTGATAGTAAATTAACACTGCATTTAGCATAAAATAATGCAAAATTATATATTTGATGAAGTCAGCTTTATTGATAAGTACATAGGTACCTTCTACCCAGTAGTTTTTTCTAAACAACATTAAATAAGGAAAATAATTTATTGTCATGTTTTATTGAGTACTTAACTTAGGTACCTAAATATTTTTAAATTTGAATGTAGGTAGCTGGTTGGTCCAGCATGCTATGACTATGACTATTTGGTGGACAGGACCAGGTTGTCTAATTTTGTTGAGATTATGAAACATTGCCATTTGTTAATTCAAACTATTTAAACAGATTGTAGGTATTGAATAATGTAAAATGAGAATGCTGCATTGTAACAACAAAATACTGACATACATAGAGTGAATTTGGTAGTACCTACTGTTGTGATTGTGACAATAGGTAGATATGAGATCTCTGGGGAGCTTTGATAATTAATTATTATTCATTCATATGATTAGTAGGTATAGTAATACATTTATGTCGTGTGTGGATGTGACATTTAATTTTTATTGACTCTACTACTAGGAAAGAACTTTTATGTACCTAAGTAATATCCGCAGTAAAACTTCGTAAATAGACGTTGCGTCAAATTAATAAATAATTACCTGCTAACATAGTTTGGTACAAAAAAAATATATACTGATGGCATTTACATAATGTGGATCATTATTGGTAAAATGTAACTAGGTACCTACTAAAATGAGGTATTTTGTTACGTGACTGATGTTACGCCCATACGTTGCGAAATTTAATGTACTATATGTGGGTATATTGTTACGTGTCTGACGTAACGTTCCATACGTTGCGAAATTTGATATAATAAAATGAAGGGATGTTGTTAAGTGTCCGACGTTGCGTTCCAGACGGCGCAAAAATTATTCGAATACCAGAGTCTTCTCAATGTTATTCATTAAATAGATGTGGGTGGAAGTGAGTGGACAGCTTATAGATTTGAAAGTTCAATTTTAGTTAACAAAGAAATATTGTTATTAAGGCTTACGTTGCTAAAAGCGTTTAGTGCGTTTTGACTAAGATTGGGTGGCTAAAAGAAAATTCAAAACTTTCATACTTAAAACTGATGGCTAAAATATTGTGGATCTCATTCACCATTTCAAAATATGCACATTTAGATTTAATAATCGAGTTAAAAATATAGAAGTTATTGATTTGAGTAGTCAATATTTACAAGCCAGTGGCGTTATAACTCACAATTTTCATACAAAAAAAAAAGCGATTTGACATTTCATAAAATAATACTGATTTGACTAGTAGGAAAATAGCCTATTCGCTCTTAGTTTTTAAATAGATATATTTTCCTGTAGAGCGCACTAAGTTTTGACACATCTTAGCTTATTTTAGTCAAAATTTGGTTAATCAGTGTATGACACCGAATCGGGGTCTTGATATTGGCTGGGGTTTATTAATATAATGCTGGATGTTTATTAATATATCTAATAATTCTTATGAAATTGTAATTACTTCGGTTATTCTAAATATTATTGACAATAATGAGTATGAATACTATGAATACCTGAAATATACGAACTAGTTTTATCTCGTGTAAAATATTTTGATGTTATCTTGCATAATACCGGTTAAATGCGATATTTTGGTTTTTCATAAATTTATATAGTCATCACAATAATACAAATACATGTCATCACTATTACCTATTATTACCTTAAAGTAAAATATTTTGATTAATACAAATACAAATATTCTTTATTGCACAAGAACATTACAAGTAAAACAAAGCAGAAGAAAAGTTATACAATTGGCGGCCTTATTGCTAAGGTAGCAATATCTTCCAGGCAACCAGACAGTAGGGAAAAGCTATAATAAAGATTAATAAATAATTGTTTGACTGATATATAATCATTGTTTAGTCTTAAACTGTCATATTCTTGAACTATCAAACCCTTGAACTGCCAAAGTATTGAACTGTTTTAGTCTTTAACTCTCTTTCTCTTGAACAGTCTCGCTCTTGATCTCTATATCCAATCTTGGTTTTATGTTAGTTACACTCTCTTTATGCCAAATGACTTTTGTTTTCTTGAACGAATTATATCGCTCTCGATGTCGAATCTTGGTAACTATACATTATCTCGATCTTGCTCTTGCTCTCGATCTCGAATCTTAATTTTATGTTACTTGTTTTTATGTAGAATTAAATGTGCCTTTAGTTTAATACTATTGTAAATAAGTTATCTTGCTCTCGATATCGAAACTTAGTTTTAGGTTAGTTGTTTTTATGTGTAAAACTAAATGTACCTTTAGTTTAATATTTTAGTTAAAAAGTTATATTAATCTCTATCTCGCTCTCGAATGCATTGTCTTGCTCTTGCTCTCAATCTGTAATTGAATCATGGAGACAGAATTAAATGCATTAATCTCGATCTCGCTCTCGAATGCATTGTCTAGCTCTTGCTCTCGATCTGTAATTGAATCATGGAGACAGAATTAAATGTATTAATCTCGATCTCGCTCTCGAATGCATTGTCTCGCTCTTGCTCTCGATCTGTAATTGAATCATGGAGACAGAATTAAATGCATTAATCTCGATCTCGCTCTCGAATGCATTGTCTCGCTCTTGCTCTCAATCTGTAATTGAATCATGGAGACAGAATTAAATGCATTAATCTCGATCTCGCTCTCGAATGCATTGTCTCGCTCTTGCTCTCGATCTGTAATTGAATCATGGAGACAGAATTAAATGCATTAATCTCGATCTCGCTCTCGAATGCATTGTCTCGCTCTTGCTCTCGATCTGTAATTGAATCATGGAGACAGAATTAAATGCATTAATCTCGATCTCGCTCTCGAATGCATTGTCTCGCTCTTGCTCTCGATCTGTAATTGAATCATGGAGACAGAATTAAATGCATTAATCTCGATCTCGCTCTCGAATGCATTGTCTCGCTCTTGCTCTCGATCTGTAATTGAATCATGGAGACAGAATTAAATGCATTAATCTCGATCTCGCTCTCGAATGCATTGTCTCGCTCTTGCTCTCGATCTGTAATTGAATCATGGATCTCTTGAGCGTGTCTTGATCTTGTACTGTCTCTTGGACGAGTCCTGGTCTTGTACTGTCTCTAAGACGTGTCTTGGTCTTGTACTGTCTCTTGGACATGTCTTGATCTTGTACTGTCTTATGGACGTGTCTTGATCTTGTACTATCTCTTGGACGTGTCTTGGTCTTGCACTTGCTCTTGGTCTTGCTCTCGATCTTGATCTCGCTTTCGATATCGACATGAGTTGTATATAGATTATATTCTAACGGTTTATGCAATATTACGGTGACATATATAATATCTCTTGAGCGTGTATTGGTCTTGTACTGTCTCTTGGATATGTCTTGATCTTGTACTGTCTTTTAGACGTGTCTTGATCTTGTACTATCTCTTGGATGTGCATTGGTCTTGCACTGTCTCTTGGTCTTGTATTGTCTTATGGACGTATCTTGATCTTGAACTGTCTATTGGACGTGTCTTGATCCTGGACTGTCTTGATCTTGTACTGTCTTTTAGACGTGTCTTGATCTTGGACTGTCTTGGTCTTGTGCTGTCTTTTGGACGTGTCTTGGTCTTTTACTGTCTGTAGACAGGTCTTGGTTTAAGAATAAATAAACTTAAAGAAACTATTTATTTCATAATAATAATTAATGGATTACACAAAATTCAAATACTTAATCTTATATTCGAATAAGATTAAGTGCGATTGAGAAATCAGACAAGACTATCCAACCATTATACATAAATAATAAATTATTAAATTGATGAGTCACTAAAAAGTTACAATGTAAACAGACGAATGTGAGCTAGTTACCTGGGCTGTCTTGGTTTTGTATTGTATTTTAGACGTGTTTTGATCTGGATTATTTGTAAATTTTGGAATATTCAAATAATTGATTTCTCCATTTGCAGGGGCGCAAATGAGGGTCAGGATGGACGAATGTTAAGATGGGTGGTCGTAAAATTGTCAGTAAATATGTCGGATTATGGAGAAATAATTATTTTAATATTGGGTTAATGCTATAATAAGATTTTGATAATACCTATTTATATAATGTTTGGCTGAATAATGTCATTACCTGTGCCTGAGGTGAATTTAAAAAAAGTAAAGTGACAGTTAAAAAATGTCACTTCTTGCTGGATCGTGAAAATAAAAAGATGAGTATTTTTCTGTTATTTTATAAGAAATTATAGATATTTAGCCAAAAGAATGTGTATGGAATTGTTGGATTGAAGATTAAACACATTATTGCTAAATTACAACCAACTGTAAAAATGTCTAGAATAATTAGTCATTTAGAATAAACGTATTTTCAATGGGGAAATGGACACTTTTATTTACACTTTAGCTAGTTATCCTGAGTTATTAATCTAGTATTATAACACTTATGTATCACCTCTTTTTTATTCCTACACAAATATTGCGGAGGTGATATCTTTTTATAACTGTAATATTTCTAAAAAATAAAAATGTTCGAACTTAGTTTTTAAGTATATACTTAAAAACTTAGATAAAAACTTAGATATATATCTAAATAATTTTCTATGAATAAATTTTTAAATTAAATGATATGAATCGGACTATGTTTACGGGGTGGGAACACTCCTCTTAAATAATGCTTAGCAAGCGTCACGCTGCTGGCACGTCAAGCAAGCGTAGTGCGGGCCTGGGTCGTCTGAACAGGCCTTTGCGAAAGCCTGCAGGGATCAAAGTAGTTTTTAAATGGATCGGTGGACTCCTAAATTTATTTATGACGGTAATCTGTGCGGGGATGCTGGCATAAATGCTTAAAGTCGTTTAGTTGAGATGTTTTTCGTGGCGGTTGCCAAGCGGGTACTGTTGCACTGTAAAACATAACGAGAGTAGGATGACGTAATTACTTCCTTTGTGCAGAAGTACATGACCTTAAGGAACATAAATTTGTGATATTGTATCATTAAAATAAATAGGTAAAACAAAGGTAAAAGTCATGTCTACTAATAAACCAAAAGTAAACACCGTACGTCATTAATTTATATGAAACGCTTTGAGCAAAATAAACATAAATCACAAAGTGCAAAATTAAATAAACTTGCATTACTTACCTGGCCATAAATCACAAAATTTCATTTAATATCTCTCTCATTCATAAAAATAACTGAGTCCGTTGGCGGGACGGCCACAACGAGAGGGAACTATTCACGATCTCATAACCGCTGCGCTATTCAGAGCAATCATATCAATAACATGAATAGAGTCACGGGCGGAATGCAGTTCCAAATGAAAACAATCTGCGAGCAGATGAGCACGGTAATGTAAACTTACGCTACTACAGCGTAAATTGTGTAAATCGTCTTTTTCGCTTAGTGAAAATTGTATGGTGTATAAAAATGATTTTAATAATATCTTACATTCATGACTGCGTTTATATATTTTTGATTGATTGTAATTCTACTCAAGACTAATTTATTTTTCTGTAGATCCAATTTTCTAGCATAATTTTTTTATGTTCTTTACTAGTTCTTACTAGGTGACTTTAACCATAGTGGTAAGGTTAAAAAAAAACTACTTACGCTAGGTCCTTCCTAATAATAATCCGTAGGTACTCAATTCTGCTCATTCAATTCGCACTGGCTAATAACGCTACATCTCAATTAGTAGAGCAAGACAGCCCGGGCCTCTTTAGCCAGAGGGAGGTGATTCGGAGGGCGTGAGGGCCCAGGGGAGTTTTTAATCCAGCCTTAAGCTACAATAGAGAGGAGATTGACTGTTATCAAAATAACAGTTGCACTGTTATCAAAATAACAGTTGCACGTTCAGTTTTTTTTTGTAATGAAATAGAATAGAATGGGTTTGCTCTTGATTCTAGTGTAGGTCAGGGAGGACAGAGACAGAGTCAACGAATTACCGAGCTCACCCAGAAGATGCATGGTCTGTTTTTTACCTGAGCTCATTATGAAAGATGATTGGAAGCGCTCAGTTTGAATAGTTAGATGGCATATAAATTAGCTTATATTTTATTATTTATTAGATACCTTTTATTTATAAATCAGAAACAACCAAGGTGGTATACCAGTTATAACATAATGTTAATTTCAACCATCTGTCCATCTCTATACGATTCCAGAGTCACATTAATGAGGAAATAACACCAAATTACCGGACCTATTTCGTTCACAAAGTTAGATTGAATATAAGAAAGACGTGTTCTTATATATATACTTACATACTATACTTTGTACCGTTTATTTGCTGAGAATAGGGTAATAATAATTATACTAGGGTTTCAAACGAGATTTCAAAGAGTAGTTCATACCTATCCTGCCTATCTCTTTGAACTATAAGAATCTAATGTGTAAATAATTGATAATAATAAAAAAAAAACTTTTACAAAATGGACAGATGATTTTATGATGATCGGTGGATTTCAGACCATGCAGGACCGAACAAGATATAAATATGGGGGGGGTTCAGCAGTAGACGTCTTTTGGTTTAAATTATGATGGTGAGAAAATTCATTATCTCATTTATATTAGACAAACACTGGATAGATATTTTAATGATTTGCCAAAGACGCACATGTTTACCAACGTATATGATTCTAGAAAACTAAATACAAACCAGTGTAGTGAGACTTTAAACAAACTTTAGTTGAAAATGTTTCGGAAATCCTACGCTGTTTATCTCGTAAAATTACAATTTCAAAGTTTTAATAGGCTTAGATGATTCTATAAATGTTTTCTTTGGGGGTTAAGTTATAATAAGGAAGGGCGTTGGTTTAATCTTTGTAAAACCAACAGCCTTCAGTAAATAAACGTGGTCTTATATTTATTCGTAAAAATAAGCCAATAATACGGAAATATATAAATTGCGTCGCACAACAAACACAAATTGTTTTTCCGTGAAATATGTTTTGCCCATAACCCTTTCGGATATGAAGTGATATAAAAAGAGGATCAAATTCTGTCCTAAAACAATAAAGCTGAATAAAGGCTGTATAAGAGAATCGAACGAAGCCAATTTGCGCAGTATCGCGTACGGTCTAATTTACCGGAGATATTAAAACCACGGCTTCACACGTACCGAGCCATAAATTGTCCCGCGACTCCGAGTATTGGTAGCTGGAAAAGTTCCAAATAGGAAATTCCTGATAACGTCTGAGGACTTTGAAATATTGAAATCACCTTTATTCTTCAGAGAGTTCATGAATAAACGAGACACGGGAATAATGAGGTCGGTTTCAAGTTGGGTAAAATATTATTGTGGATTTAATGCTTTTTATAAGTTAGACTTTGAAGATTAGTGATAGGTGATAGTTTTAGTGTGGTGTTATACAACAATGAAATTCATTTAATTTCATGGGTAATTCTTCAGATCCTCCTTTATACAAAATGTTATTAAAATCATTTAAGCCGATAGATCAAATTATAATATTGTACTTTAGTGAGGACTAATGAATTAGTAACGCATTTTTTTTTAGATTATTCAATTCAGAAAGTTCTTTTATTCATTTCACCGTAACATTACAGTTTGCAACGAAATTGGAGCGCGGTCTGTTGTTCTGAAATCTGTTCTATCCCATACGATACGACTGTATATACATGGAGGAATATAATATACTACATCAGTCAACTCTTTCATTATTACCTCTACAATATATATTTACTGATCATATTTATTTGACTTAAAGTAAAACAGAAAAAAAGGTATTTTAAAATGTGAAGAGAACACTTAACGTAGGTACGAACATCGTTACGAACCCACGACCTCCAATTAAGAACCTCCTACGTAAACCCAATCCACAGACATATCATATCTCCTTATAAAATCGCAACCTACTTATATTTCAACATAACACCTCCCTTATTTTCCGCCATAAAAGGTCGCCATATATCTCCCGCCTTAATAACACGTGTTTTAATTCAATGCGGCGAGCAGTTTTTACTCATTTAAAACGCGCGCCGCAATTACCACTATTAATTTGTGTTGCGAAGTGAGGCCGATAAAAGCCAGCTTAATATTATAGGGTGGGTGAGGGGGTGGGTCCGGCTGGGTGGGGGGGAGGCTGTCAAATTTCATGCACTAAAGCTTCAGCAATGGTCTTCCACCCTGAAACTGGACAGGTACAGATGTTGACGAAACTGCAGTTTGTCTTTAAAATTATTTGAGGTTGATTTGGTTTTTAGAGATCTTTCTTTAAGGCTTGAAGTCTACAAGTAGGCTCGTATTTATAAAGCGATCTCAAGATTGAGAGCAATATTAAAAGCAGATTTGACAGGTGATTTTGTACTGGAATGACATTTCTGATACGAACTCAAACTCGCTGGAAACATCTGGAAAAATTGCGTTCTACACTGATAGTAGATAACAAAATCATGTACAAGTCAATACCATGGAAAGTTTTCGCAGATTCACATTTTAGTAAAAATGAGTAAAGGAACTTTCCTACCCGAATGTACTCGGCATTCCACTAGACAGGGGCCATTGGTGGCACGCTTTATCTGCACCATACACTGCCTGATAAGAAGCTTACCAACCAAATTTAACAAGAGACCACGCGCCGCCGCTGCCAACACAAAACCAGCCTATTGTTCTGGCATCACAGTCTCATTTAGATTATCCCGGCTATCCTGAAGGGTCACCTGGACGCGAAAAGGCGGGTTTGAGGCGTGTATGCACGACGTTGAGGTTTTAGGTGGCCGGTGCATAGGGAATAATAAAATTAGGGGGTTTCAAAATATGCTTATTGTACGTGCAAATTATATCTGCAATATAAAATTTTAAAAAAATGTCGTATAAAAGTAAACTGATATTAAGGACGTATTTTAAACTTTGTAGATATGTGGATGTTAGAGGTAATCTTTTGAAGTACCAGACCGAGCTACATTATCTTGGATGGCTACTTACTTATTTTTCTTGGACCTATATCTTGGACATTGAAGTTCTATTTTTAGAAGGCTTTTTTTTCCGCTATAGGGTGCGTCTTATCTCTAACACCAATTCTGTAAAACTCTTTTTCACGAACCGAAAATTTTTGTTTTGCGCATTCAGTAATCGGCCTATCCTATAAAGGCTGCATAAAAGATACTCATAATAAAATATTAATTAATTGAACAATAAAGATTAAACTTAATGTGGTTTCAGCGTGAACGTTAAACAAGATCCATTTTTAATTAGTCCATTATACATAAAAATGTGCATTAAGATACTATCATGCTGTTTACTTTAGAAGCCGTTTAATGAATAAAAATATTACGTTTTTTTAATGCGTTTTCTTTGAAAATTATGCTTTTTGCATTACCTAGTGTCTGTGGTTTAGTGGCCTGGCTTCAGGCTGCTAATCCGGAGGTCGTGAGTTCAATAGATTTATTGGTAAGTACATTATTTTTACATGCTGTTGTTTCCCCCTATTTCTTTAATTCAAGAAAGTGGCATGGTAAAATAAAAAAGAATTCAGAAATGTGTGAACCAAAATGATATATAATATAATTCCACATCACAAGAAATAAATAGAATCGGTAATCCTAAAGAATTATTCGGATATAAAATATAACACTTTCTTCAATAAACGTCAAATGTCACAATTCGCGAAAAGAAAAAGATTCTATAATGTGGGAGGTAGACATTATTAACACGTCAGGCGGGGGATATCTGTCGACGTCAAATTTCATTTTTCGTTCGGGAGAGTAAACAAGGAAATTAGAATTGTCATTTTGTGTTCCGGGAATGTCGATTTCGCAGAAACTCAAAATGCAAGAGCAAGGTGTTAAAATATTTTAAGAGCCCGGACGGATCTTCTTTATTGACCCTGTAGAATATTTTTTACATACATATACGAAACATGAAATAAAGATTATCCCTTAATCAGCAACCTTGTATTTTACTTTTATATTGGATTTAATGAAATATATTTTGGATGGGATATCCAATTTATTGCTTTATACATTTACATAAAATAACGTTAGTTAGGAAAAGTTTGTTCAGTATCGTAATGGAACACAACCTTTTTCTGCACTTCATTTAAGTTATTTTACTCAAAGAAAAGTAAAATTTACTTCATTTCGTAGACTTGGAAGAATCAAAATCGTTTATCAAACGATCATTCCAGAAACAAGTAGAAAGAACAATAAAAAATTATAAGATTGCCGAATATTAAACTTTCTTTGTACCGTTCGAGGTTTGACTGTAAACTTTGCTGAGTATTTTTAAAGAGAAACATTCGGCTTTGGTTGCAATTTTTATTTACCGGTTAATCTCAAAACCGTTTTTAGCCTTGAGCTTACATCAAATAATTCATTCATTTATTCTTTCTTTCATATTTATATGAAATAAAAAAAATAGCATTTATGAGTGCTAAAATATCCTCATCTTGGATTGAGTTTAGAGTTTTTAAATTAAGAATTATTATTGTTTGGATAACCCGATTACTGATCCTCGAAGTCCTTCTTGGATTGTGTGTCGTAAATATTTGTCTCAAAGAGTGTTCTAATTTTCAAATCGCTTCAATCATGTAGTCTACAAAAACAGTTCACACCGGTTTGTACCGGTATTTTTAACCGGTATTGTGCATCGCTCCGTACAAAGGCGAGTTCATAAAAAGCCGCAACTCCATTCCGTGTACTGTAATCATCTCTCATTCCCAATTTCTCCAACTTTTTTCATCTCTGTTCACATCTGTTTGGCTGCTTTGTTTGCCGTTTCTCGAACTCTGGACTCGAGTATTTTGTTTCATCTTAGCGTTTTGGGTGGAAATTGGAACAATTTTTTTTTTAAATTTTATTTTTTACATAGGATAGTTTTTCAATATAAACATGATACGTCATATCTAAACTTAATTACATATACCGTATCTTAACCGTCAGACAGAAAAAAAAACAGTACTTAAAAAAAAGAACAGTACTTATTTAGTTCTTTATGTTATAAATTCTCACCTTACCTCATTAATGATAAGCCTAAGTATAATTATTATTCAGAATAAATATCTTTTTCGATAATATCAAACATATTGTAATATATCATTTTGTGTTCACGATTCATTCAAATAATGCTTGGATAAAAGAATTGCAACATTATAAGTACTTGACGCATACTATAAAAATAACATAGATATAAATTGGGACTGCACTCTAAGACCCTTTATTTGCAGTTTAACGTATTCCCGTCTCAAATGCTCTCGGTGATTGGTCGAACAGGGCTGCAAGAGTCCCACTACGTGATGTGGGTCTGAATCGGGCCCTGACACCCAGGTACGACGCAGCCTTTGCGATAAATGCCGCATACGATTTCGAGATACGATATCTTTCCTCAGTGACTCAGTAAAAATATCATAATGATTGAGTTACAAGCGAGTATTTTGAATCAATATACTCACGTAGCTACGGTAGGTACTCATATTATTTATACAGGGAGTAAAAAAATTTGCTGACCAAACATTAGGATGTGAACCTACCTATGAACAACTCTCGCGAAGGAACATGGGTCGAAATATATGATAAAAAATATAGACCTTCCCATACATAATATTAATATGGTGTCAGCGGCTCGAGTCACAGAAGGGCCATTTTTTCCATATTTTGCAAGGGAATTTTGTTCAGTTTCATGGGTAGGTTCACACCTTAAAGTTTGGTCAGATATTTTTTGCTCCCTGTATGCTAACTTATGATCTGCGTAGGTACAAATTATATAAAAACTTAATATGGTACTACCTTATCGTCTTAATTTAATTATTTATCCTATTTGCATCCTTCTCTAAGCATTAGGTACTCATTTTATCGTCGTGATTTCTAGACCAATAGCAGATATTAAATTTTCCCCTAGATCGCTTTTATTAGAAGCCAAGGGGCTTCTTTTCATTAGTTGAAGAAAAAAGAACAAGTTTAAATACGCAGCTACTTAGGGCTTAGAAAATTATTTTCAATTTGCAATCATAATTACTCTTACATTTTTTTAACATACTGATTTCTCAATCATTTCACTCAAGCTTATAATAAAGTCTTTTGATTCCATCGGTCATAAAGGTCTTTAAAAATACCAACTGTTGGCTGAGGTTGGCTTCACAGTCAGAAGTAAAGTTAAAAATAAATTTCCTCGCACTAAAAATACATTTCTTAGATGGTCTGTGGCTCCTATTTATTTTGCTATCACTGAACAGAAAATAGGTAGTATGAAGGGTATGTTCATGATTAAATGTAATTAAAGTTTTGCTCAAAAATAGTTCATATACGTCCCCACCGATGAGCCTACCTAGGAATAGAGCGATCGGGCATTAGTCAACCCCTAGTAATACGTTCAGTTTGTGGCAAGCTGTCCCTTACATATCACGAAATACTAGTAACTGGTGTACTACATTAGTAAAAGTTTAATTTTTCAGTACTATTGGCTAACAGCTAACTCAAAACAGTAAATTGTCAATTTGCTGAACCTGGTTGCTGTTGCAGCTGATTGTAGCAGTAAACATAATTAACGCGAATGATATCATGCAACTACTGAATGCATTATTGTTCTGTTAATGGCTTTATAAAATGGTGCAATATGCAATGCAATGCAAAGCATATTTTTAACATACATACATAAAATCACGTTTTTATCCCTAATGGGGTAGGCAGAGCAAAAACGACCTGTAAACAAATGCCGTTTCGACACGTCTGACAAGTTTTGATGGTTATTACGTCTGTATCGTCTGATTCTGTTTAAGTGACGGGTTGTCAGCCCATCGCCTAAATTGCAACATACTGAAACCCTCGAATCCCTTAGCTGGTCTTTACAGCGTGCCCGGCAGGAGACCCAGCTGGCACATTCTATGTTTTTTTATCACTCCCAGTTCAGCATGGAAGTATATTTTGTAGATTTTCAATGGCTAAAATTTAAAATTCTTATTTTAAACTCTTTTTTTTTCCAACCGAAAATTCGTTCATTAGTACTTATGATATGACCTTAATTTGATTAGAATTTACGATAATTATAAAGATACTTTTTTCAATCTGGGTTACTTTTTTGGAACAAGATAATCTTACAAATTATATTTTTTGTGATAATTCGTAAATATAATGAAGATGCTCTCTTTTCATAATAATCTACAGTTTTAGCAAAGTCCGTATAATTTTGTTATAGTTAAAGATATAAAAGATCCTTCCTTAGGGTCGTATTTATAAAGCGATCTCAAGATTGAGAGCAATATTAAGTATGGATTTGACAGATCGTTTTGTACTGAAATGACATTTCTGATACAAACTCAAACTCGCTGTCACTCTTGAGACCTGATTATAAATACGGGCCTTAGGGCTGAGCTGCTTTAATTAAAGGCTTGGTATAAGCCTATTGAAATTAATTAATACAGTTGCCCTTCTTCATTTCAATAATTGAAATCGGAATAAAACGAGATTGAGTCTCGTCAAGGTTGCTTGTTCGACTTTTGTATCGTTCTGCCGAGTTTCTTTATTAAAACGGAAGAGATTTTACCGCCAGGCCTGGCACACTCTACATTTTAGGCCCGTATTTATAACCAGCTCTCAAGAGTGACAGCGAGTATGAGTTCGTATCAGAAATGTCATTACAGTACAGAACGATCTGTCAAATCCATACTTAATATTGCTCTCAATCTTGAGAGCGTTTTATAAATACGAGCCTTAGATTAGAGATAGATTTTAGAGTTATGTGGTACATAACTCAATAAGAGTGGGATTGATGACGTAGGGGAAGGGGGCCCAAAGAGGGCATAGTGCCCAAAGAGGGCACTCGATGCTGTATTTCCATTTCAAATAATGGCGCGCTCCCGGCGCGCGAGCGCACCCCCCGCGCCCCTCCCACCTCGCGTCAGTCGCTCGGTCCGCCTGCGAGCACGCGTGTACAAGCTGCGATAAATACATTATTTTCACGGGTTTTTGAAAAATATTGCAAGGTATGTTACATGTGTTCTCTTTGTTTTGGTGTTACGAATCCTTTAATCAAAACTTGTTAGTTAATAAGTGTTTATCTGGCCGTATTTTGATTGCATTAAAAACCTCGTGTCTCAAAATTTTGAGGTTAGAATTCTTCTGAATTTTTAAAATGTCGAAAAAGGCAAAGCGGGCAGGGCAAAGCGGGCACGTGCCCACTTTGCCCCCGTCGGCTAAAATATATTAACTCTTAGTTTATGTGTTTTTTTCTTTTCAGATGGTTAACAAATATAAACGGAAAACGTTTGTTTTTTGTTTAAAATTTATAATTATCTTACTATTATGTGATTAAAATACATAATATTGTATCCAAAACTAGGAAGTTCCTAAGAAGTTTTATTTTTTGTTTAAATTTTATAATTATCTTACTATTATGTGATTAAAATATATAATATTGTATCCAAAAGTAGTAAGTTCCTTAGTAGTTTTGTTTTTTGTTTAAATTTTATAATTATCTTACTATTATGTGATGAAAATACATAATATTGTATCCAAAAGTAGAAAGTTCCTAAGAAGTTTTGTTTTTTGTTTAAATTTTGTAATTATCTACTATTATGTGATTAAAATACATAATAATTGTATCCAAAAGTAGGAAGTTCCTGAGAAGTTTTGTTTTTTGTTTAAATTTTATAATTATCTTACTATTATGTGATTAAAATACATAATATTGTACCCAAAATTAGGAAGTTCCTGAGAAGTTTTGTTCTTTGTTTAAATATTTTAATTATCTAACTATTATGTGATTAAAATACATAACCTGATCAATATTCTTTTTTTCTTTTACTCTTCATATATTTAAGTCAGTATTATGGCTATTCTACTGATAAAATGTAGGCATGCCCGCTTTACCCAACCCCTGCCCGTTTTGCCCTAAACGAGTGCCCACTTTAGGCCCCTCCCTCGGGCAAAGCGGGCAATCGTAGGCGTTTAGTAATTTGTTTACAATTATTATATACTTCAATTTTTTGATAAATTCAACCATTCACCATTCTAAAGTATTCATTAATGGACCTTATGGTAAAATAATTAATGGTTTAACTTATTTATAAACTATATCTTTTTTAATTTTCCGGTAAGGTGCCCGCTTTGGGCCCCCTTCCCCTATGTATTGCTGCTGTAGAAACGCATTATCAACCAATCACATTGTAGTACCTACATACACCGAAATTTTGGGTCCGTCCTCGTTTTAGTAGAAAGATCGGGTAGAGCAACAGCTGGTAAATTCTATATTTCTCCTTTGTTCAACATTTAAGAAAGTTAAGTATTAAACGAGTCAAGTAGCGCTGTTAATTGTCTGTTTATTATCAGGTTTGATTAATAGTTATTATAGCATAATATTTACTCAATGGTGGATGCAGTCGGCCTTAAACCGTTCTCTGTGAAGAACCTTGAGGCTTATGTCCAGTCCAGCAGTGGACGTCTCACGGCTGATGATGATGATGATTGATTCATGCAACGTGATATAATTCGAGCCAAAATGAAGCTTGTATTGTTACCTATAGCCGACATTACAAAGCAAAAACATTTTATACAAATAAAAGTATATCCTTGGTTATACAAGTTTAGCCCTACAACGGAGAAATAAGTTATATTTTCAGACTTTTCTAACTAGAGTGACTTGTTAATTGAAAAACCGATACTGTTGCGATAACAAACTTTATAATCAGTTCTTGTTTTTGAATTCTTTTATTTTATTATTTTCGTTATTGTATTGAGTAAAAGTTAAAATGGGTTAGTCTTCTGGGTTAGCTCGTTCCATCTGTCGTCTCTTACCTAGGCTAGTATCAAGAACAAAACTATTATCAATTAAAAAATGCGTTGACATTAGAAAATTGCAATATTTTAAAAATACTTCTAAAAATAGCAAAATGACATATACTTTACAATTTCGCCGTTACAATTACAACACTACACAATACTGATATTTATTATATTTATATATTTCACAATAATTAATATATTTCACGCAACTTTGATGGAATTAGCAGTGAACATCAATATCGTGAGTGCCGAGTCATCTGACGTCACTACGCGTAGCTATCTATTACAAAAGTGATTAAACCTGTCTGCCGCAATCTGTACCACGATATTACTTGCTGGAGCTTCAGTAAGCTGATCGTATCGATTGTATTGTAGTACTTTTTTTTATAAGTAACTTACTTTACTTTACTTTTGAAGTGCTAGAACAGAAAACACATTAAACACTGTAAAAAAACTCGTAATGTCTAGTAAGTACACGATTGTCAAATTCATACTTTACTAAAAATTACCTACTCAAATAATTTTGTAACGATCTGTGTACTAAAATGTAAAAAAAAAATGTTAGGCTAGAATTCTTACGTTTATGTTCTACTTTACTCTCTCTTGAACTTAAGTTTTAGCAAAGATTAATTAAGTATAATTTCATTATTTAATGCCAACTAAGTAGTAATTAATTTAGATTAGAGAAAAGCGCTTATAAGTTTAATAAAAAAATAACGTTCTATGCTCATCCATCTTCTTTTCCACAAGTCATTCTGACGTAGCTACTCATATTTGTAATTATTGGATACATCTTCCGAGATAAAAAAGATCCAAGTATACTTTAGTACCTATAATAATTATAATATGACATGACTGTATGAGTATGATAATGTTTAGTGGTAAATTTAAGTAACTTAATATAATTAATGCGGAATTGCGGAAGTGTGTGTAGTGTAGATAGGTAGATGTAATATAACATTTTTTTAGAAAGAGTGTTAGCAAAATAATGCATTACGACAACGACTATAAATTACCTGCATATAAATAAATTGGACGGTTAAATGTATCAAATGAAGGTACATAAAACTTAGTAAATACCTATTGTCCTTACATGGTAGGTAAACGTCTCTTCTTCTTCTCGAGTCAATGGCAAACATTTAAGTAATTTCTTGACGCCCAAAACGTGGCTATATCAATACTGGTACCTGTACTCTTCATTTTGCTACCCTCTCTGTTCAGAGAAAATTTTAACCTGTATCAAATTTTGTACTGAAACTTAGTTTTCCAATAAATCTCAACTGCATAAATATCGATTCCTCTGAGCGGTCATTAAAGCCGGTGAAACAAGCCAAGTTGTCAACTCCTCGACTCTCGCCTGCAGAACTTGGCCGCTGCTTTCGGCTATACATATAAAAGACAATTTTAATCTCTATGGTGCTGATTTCTTTATTTTACGCCATGATTTTGGTGGATATTCTTTCCAAGAAAAAAACTAGTCATTCATTATATTATTATGTTTCCAAAATTCTGTTTTTACACTTCTTGAAAACTAGAAATAATTTAATACTTATTTGAAAATAATGATTTCTTGGTAACATTCGTACTAACCCTGCAGTTTAGTTACTAACAAAATTGACGCTAAAAATGGCTAAATTTATCAAAATATAACCAGCTGCGAAATAACTTGTTGCTTTATTTGCCTTTCTTATGTTGTTGAGTATACGAGATCTTAGTAAGAGAATCTAGACTAGGAGCTGAAGAGCCACAGCAGAAGGAGGTCGTTTAGCAAAGAAGAAAATGCGATTAAATTAAATTTCCGCCACTAGGAAGTCTCAAAGGGCCGTCCGATCGCCGCAATATCTTCAGCTGGCTCCGCAAGCACTACACACTGTCAGGCCTAGAGTGTACTCCACTTCTGGTATGAAACTGGAAGTATAGTTACCAACATCGGCCAAAACCAGACATGGGCCTCTCTCAAGTACATTTTGTCAACTCCTTTTTCTTTGTCAAACTCTTTTTCTGAAGGTCGTATTTGATCAGTATTTGTTCTGATAGGCTTCTGAACTAATTTTTACCACGCCTTCTTGTCTTCAGCCGATCGAAGAGCAGACAAATTGACAACAAATGGAGCCAGTTTAATCAAAGTAAGTATTTGTTAACTACCTGGTTTTTAAACTGTGGATTATGTGAATGTGAATTATATCTGGATTGAAGTCCTGAAGTAAGTACTATTTACTACCGCTATATTTTGGTAAGTACCTTTAACTTTTAGTACCGTTTCGGATTCCTGACATTATACCAATCCTCCCAACAATGCCATCGCCTTTGCTTTCAAAGGTTTTTTTAGTTCGCCGTCATCGAGTCAGTGCCCTGTGATCTAGGAAGAGAAAAAAAAGAATGCTATGAAAAATGAGACCGTATGTAGTGTAAAGGTCCAGAGATAGCGGTCTCCACTCTTCTCGACCGCTTTCGCCTTTTCGTTTACCTCGATGCCTTACAGGAAGACATTTTTTACATTATTAAACTCCGCAGACTTAGTATATTATTGGAAACCAATAGAGGTTACTGTTTGCATGGCTCATTACGTATCCCTATGTTACAGTCAGTGGTTTAGTAACCGTATCCTTCTATAAGCTGGATTTAGTTGGGATTACCGAAAAGAGTAAACATTTTGCGGGAGAAATATTTGTCTTTTGTTTCATAGGTTCCTTTATATCTTTGATATCCATATCTTTCTGATTAGTAATAAAATCAAATGAAACTTATTATGAAAGCAATCTGCAGTAGGATTTAGGAGGAAAAAATCAGTCAGAACTTTGCCTCCTAAATCCTGGTGTTTTTTCCCAGTGCAGGCCGCAAAACCCGTAATTCTCTGCAGACAATCGGGCCGTCAATTCCCTGAAGAGTTGCAATAAAACTGCAGGCCGGGCCATTCAGCACTCGATCGAGCATTAGCTGCGATCATTCTTTCGGCGTCGCACTTACTTGGCAGTTGGATAGGCTTTTTACTGAACATTCAATTAGTTATTATTTTTTATTAGAAATGGGTTTTCTCTTGATTCCAGTCTAGGTCGGAAGCGACAGAGACGGAGTCGAAGATGGAGGGAGCTCACCCAGAAGATGCCTGTTCACTCTAACTTTGAAGTGATGGGGGTTGTATGCATTCGGAAACACAGACCCAGGTATATTCGTATTATATTATGTCCGGAACTTAACTTACCTAGCAAATACTTAAGTGTGAAATAAAAGTTAAAAATAACATTCATATTCATAGCTCTTTCGTGTATAACTGATATGAAAAGAGCAGGTCGGAATTAAACTAATTTCTAGGTCATGGTATCGGCGATTCATATGCCCTAATTAACAAGTGTTAATCGGCCGACCGTAGCTTATTTAAGTCGGTCATTCGTGACCCGACTCACCGGCTGGGTAGAATCGCAATCTTGATTATTAAAGCATAGTTTATTTTATCTCATGAATGCCGCTCTTCCATACTTGTGTGTGTAAAAGTACCTACACGTACACGTGCATTGTCTTAGTGTGCGTGAGTTCACCATAGTAAACTAGTAATTATGCACTCAAGGGCGCGTGTCTGACGCACAATCACAAGTATGGATGAGCGAACGGCAGTCGTGAGATAAAACAACTATAACTGCGTTAGCATCTACAAGTGGTAAGATTTTTGGGCACTCAAACCAAAGTCAGTGGGTTCGATTTTCTCAAACAATACCCTAAGTTGATAACATTACTTTGTGTGATTTTGGGATACAACAATCTGATGAATGTAGAATAGGTATGTTGTTCAGTTTCTCTATTTTAGTATTCAAACACTTTTCCGTAACACCTTCTTTGTAACTTTAAGGCCGGAGCCCACCAACAGTTTAGACTAGCTGTTTACAGATGGTTTATTGCTAAACTTTCTTGAAAACTTGGTTAATACTTTCGTTCCCTCCAGATTCCTTGCCTAAACCATGCCTAAACCTATGATCGACCAATCGGGTCAAGCCTTGATTATATATTCTGTGGCTATGATAAAAGGACATTAATGATACTCCTTTGAGCGTTTTATCGTTCAAGCAGTTATCATTCAAAAAAATATTTGACCTACTTTCATGATCACCATTTTTTTTGTTCATTGCAGTCTCAGATGAAAATCTTTTTGTGATTAAAAAGTGAGTATCAGGCTCATAATAAAAACTCTAAGGTAACCTACCTATTTATTTAGTATCAGGAACTTTAAAAGCAAAAAGATTTTATTATGACTGATTATGATTATTAATTTCTATCGTTTCATTACGAAGTTCAAAGAGGTCTCTAATCTAACTTCTGATCATTCATGAAGATTATTTTTATTATTTTTACTTATAAAGTTAACTAGTTTATGTAAATTAATGTTATAAAATGAAATATTTTACAGTAAATCCTTTTTTGATTTATACTGCTAGCAGTTATTTTATCTATGGCCTGTGACATTGTGTCATTTTACTTTCTGTCAAGTGTGTCCGTTTGGTTTGTTTCAAAGGATTTTCCGTATTATTTTGATTTATAATTTGCCAATAAGAATACCAATCTATATTAAATAATCCTCAAATACAACCGTGTGAGATATTCAAGTAGACAAAGGACTCAATGGATAAAATATACAGAATGAAGCACCAGTAGCCAAAAAATCAGACGAAGAGCAACCTTGCCCTTTATAAACAAGATTTATAATTTTGACAAATTACTTTATTTATTGGTTTATAAAATAATAACTAATTTGTTCTTAACATGTTGTATAATTGTTTTCTGTACGTAACAACCACTTCAAATATAAAATCGAGAGAACCATTTCATCACCATACAAAACACTTTTCTTCTGTCATGTGGGTTTCGAGTCGATAGACCCGATGAATCCTGGTGTTAGCATTGTGAACCACCTAATAGCACAGCTAAATAGGCCTCTCACATGGTTTGTGTAACAACTACTATATCGAAGACAGCAACCAGGACCGACGGCTTAACGTGCCCTCCGAAGCACGGAATTCTTTTTCAAAACACTGAAAAACAAAAAGGAATTTCAGAAAAAAATATTACGAATATAGGTACACATAGTTATCTATATCTCTATGACATTTTTGCCCATTTAGAAAAAGCATGGAGCAAAAGATCTGGAACGACTGTGGCAGATAGTCAGAATCAGTAATTAGGCAAAGATGATGATAGGTATCAACATGAATAGCATTTTTGCAGAAGGGCTAAATAATCTTGGATGCAGGTGAATGAAATCTATCGCAAGTTCTTTCAGTACCTACCTAGGAATAGTTACTAATTTTGTACCTATATTTCGTTTATTACTATGGTATATCATGATTTAACATATCAAACTTTACTTACGTGTTTGTTTATGTTTACATATTGTAGGTCATTCATTATTGTTGAACATCATAGGTAGGTACTATGATCACAGTCACTAAAAATGTTTATAAAACTTTGAACTTTTTGGGTTTGTTCTAGAGATTCCAATTTGCTGTTTTTATTTCTGCATTCAAAGTTTCTGTCTGTGCTTTGTATTTTTCAGAAAAACGGTTTTAAATTTAAATACGGCCCAAATAAAAATGACAATAGAAGTCATTTATGGACGTATGTCACCATGGTTGCCTTGCCAACGGGATGGTTAAAGCTAAACTCGTGTCATGTATGATTAACCCCTCGTAAACCATTAGGTAACGCAAACCACTCGTAAACCATTTGTAAACAGATGGTTTCCCATACAAAAATGCCTAAAAAAGATGGTCGTGGGATCGAAATTTTTGACACACTGTTTATCTTCTCATAAACTCGTTTATAAGTTGATGGGACCGCCCCTAAATAGCTTTTCGTGATTTCGTATACAAAGGGTGACAGCAGAATTAAACTGATACATTATAAGACGACATCTAATTTCACATTTTAAACAAAACTGAAAGCCTTAATGAAAAAACTTTCGTATATTTCAATTAGGGTTATTTCAAAAGACTGTAATTTGCCGACGTTAACGAGCTAAATTTTATCGAAAATTAATTGCGATATCTTCATTGAAAACTTGAGCGGAAAGTTTGATATCTGAAATTTCCGTCGTGAACTTTGATAATGCAATAGGAGTATCTACTGTTATATAACGGAACAGGGTGACGAGGTACCTAGTAAAATGAGAGATTTTTGTAACAGATACCGTATTTATGGCGTTACAGATCAGGTAAAAAAATAACAGTTTGGCAGCAGAATTTTAACTCAGCCAGGATGTAGATACAACTTTAAAATATATTAAAGTTTCGAAAAAAATATCAGAACAATAAAATAGTATCCTATATTTAGGATACCTGGAAAATTATATCCTATTAGGCTACTTCTTACCGCGGTAAAAAGTAATTAAAAAACTATGGTCGACCTTTTTACACAATTTTATCTTAACAATAATTAAGAAGTTAAAAACAGTACAAATCAACTTTATCACATTACATGATACGACATATCCAAAAATAATTGTTTTGATGAAAACAGTGCAAATCAACTTTATCACATTACATGATACGACATATTATCCAAAAATAATTGTTTTGATGAACTAATATTTTGAGGTGCTTACATGAGGATCTTCAGACGCTCATCTTGGTACTTTATATTCACGCCACTACTATAACGTAGCCGTCCAATTTTGTAGAACCTAACTATCCATAAATATAGCGTTTAAAGATACAAAGTTCTGGAATACAGCCTAAATCGCTCGACTATTAACGTCAGCTGACATGCAGCTAAAACTTCGGGAGTTAGGCTCGTATTTATAAAGCGATCTCAAGATTGAGAGCAATATTGAGTGCGGATTTGACAGGTAATTTTGTACTAGAATGACATTTCTGATACGAACTCAAACTCGCTGTCACTATTGAGAGCTGATTATAAATACGAGCCTTAGTGTCATTCCCGTATTCTCAATGTTACAGAGAAATTTTTAAATTAAGATATGATTAGAAAACTCGGGTAGTGGTCGAGAAATATGCATTCCAATAAAATATCACTATAGATGGATATAGACGGGCTGATAAATGAATGAGTATTAATGAATGGGATAGCAGGTTCTAATCTAAACTGAAACATAATTATAATAAAACAAAATGTCGACATGGTAATTAACACATTAAAAACAAATCTACATATGAATTGGGAACTAACTTTCTAACTCATGTTTCCTATCAAGGACCTAGGTACTGTTATACAAAATAGAGTTAAGTATCGTATACCTATATTTACCGGAATGTAGTTCCACGTTTAAAACAAACATTTGTGTTACTAAATTTCATAAAAATCAGTCTAGGCTCTTTTCCTTGCTAATGTAGTAAAACACACTTTAGTAGAAAAACACGTTTTTAACAATCACCGCCGTTTTATGAAAATTTAAAACAGATCCATAATAAACCATAAGCGCAATAATAATGAAACCATTACTGATAATTATTTGAATAAATCTTGTTTCCCAACATGTCCGCAACGTTACAATTTAGTGGCAGCAGTGTAGTGCCGGCCTAGTTTCCACATAACATAGTGTGATGCGACCCTAAATTTTAAACTGAATTTTGTCGTCAACCGCTCTCGACACATGTGTGAAATTTCAGAGTTTAGAAAATAGCGTGTCGTGCGGAGTTTCATTTTGTAACGCGTTTTGCTTCAATATACAAGGTACTCTATACGGTCGGTAATGGATAAAACAGGGAGGTCAAATGAAAATTGCATTATATTATTATTTTTTATAGTAAATCAATTATCACTAGGTATTAAAATATCTAGGAAATTTAAATTGGACGATGGTATGAATTTTTTTAATCGTTATTATTGTTTCATACAAAAAAATATGCTTGGTATTTGTTCCAATTTTACACTCATTCATGAATTACTATGAACAAAAAAAAGTATTTTGTATACTAGAACTAGAAACGAAAGCACCTAGCTAGCTATTCATCACTTAGACAGTTTCATTAAGTTAAAGCTCACTAGCTCTAGATCTTGCAATGTGCGAGAAAATGTTTCAAATACATCATCAATTCAAGTGAAAAATAAACTTAAATTAATTCACATCCAAATTGTCCATAAAATACCTAATTTTAATATAAAATCATGCCTACTATCAGGATGGGTAAAACATCAACAGCCAAGTAAGATGATTAGCTATGTCTGTCAAAATACTGAGGACATATAAATATTATATATTTAAATTATTCTATGAATGAGATATTAAGGATAAAATATAACCAAATTAACACAAAAAAACGCATTGTACAAAATAAGTTGTGGCTCATCTAATGGATAATCTGCAGATTACTAATAGTATTAATTAAAACGTACAAGAAGAAGCAATTAATCTTTTATTAATTTGCTGTCTAATGACTTAACTATTAATTAATCATGGCAATACCAGCGCTGCTAAGCAAATTTTATAATGGACTGTTCGATAAATATACGCTGGCTTAAATTACACTAAATGACTAAACTCTATTACCACATAGCAAACTTAGAAATACATAAGTATATTAAGTATACATAGAAATACATAGAATACATAGAAATATAGAGCAAAATTATTTATTTCCAATTTTCAGCACCAAAGCCTAGAACCCAGAACTCCGGATCTAAAGAAAACTACCCCATTATAACTAAACTACCCCAGGCTCGTATTTATAAAGCAATCTCAAGATAGAGAGAAATATTGAGCACAGCTGTTTTGACAGGACATTTTGTAGGTAGTACTAAAATTAAATTTCTGATACGAAATCAAACTCGCCGTCACCCTTGAGAGCTGATTATTGTACGGACCTAAATCTGTTAAAATAAGTTTCATTTATCTATATTAAAGTAACATACTTATACCGTACCCTGTTCGGGATAAACCAGATCCTTTAAATTCAAATCATCGTTAGGTATTACAACTTTAAATCGCTTCCATGTGTACCGCCAGCAGAGTTGTGCGTCGGTGGAGATGTGTGAGTAAATCACCATTAGTGTGTACATCATTTACAACCCCAAAAATGCTACTTTCCTCTTCCCACTCGCAGCGCTCTTGTAACTTGCGTGCTTGTGTGCATCGGGCGGCGTGTAAGTACACGCCCGTGAGCTGAGTTCGTCCGTGTGTGTGCGATCCGGGCCTCTCGTAGCTCCGCCAGTGGCGAGCCGTTCGTAGCGGCACTACGACGCGACTACGCTGTAGCCCGTTTCGTTCCATCGGACAATAGCACCGGCTACGATTCGTAGCGTTTTGTTATTTTTTGTTACAATGTGAACAGAAGGGATTCTTTGTGTGTGAAACCGTAGACGATATGTGAAGAATTCGGTACTGTTTGTACGGACAGCTGTTAATCGTTTTTGAACATTAATTTCGAGCGTGATGTTACAGATTGGGTCTGGTGTTGCGGTAGACTGAATGGGATGTAACAGAGCCGCTACTAGATCTTAGTGTGCAATAAATAGGCTCTTAAGCGTGTTCGTAATCCTCGTGACGGTACAATATTAGTGGAATTGTAAATTATATCAGACAATTTGTATGAGGAGTGACATGGAATTCCTATTTTGGCGCTGCGAGCCTCAGTTGTAAGGTAAATATTTATTGTATTTCGATTAGTATAATTATACGATTATTTTTGTTTAGATTTTTACACTAAAGCATTATTAATAAATAAAAATGTATGTAGAATATAAAAAACATTATTATAATTTCTTGTCAGTAAGTACATAAACCTTACCAGGTATACTGAAAATTATAACAAAGAAGGAGAGATATGCGCTTAGATAAATAAGTATTTCCATATAATAAAGCTATTGTTAAAAATGAATCAATGCCCGTTTAATAAAATTAGAATTCATCTTAACGCGAGGGAATTAGAATTTATTCCGTGCAAAGGACCAAACCAAGGGTGAATCCACAGTAAGCAAATTAAATAGTTTAGTTATTAAATGCTGATTTTTTATTAGCTTGATAAAGTATGAAAGCCTACTTACTGATTCTGATGTTTGATGGAAAATTTGTTGGATATTAATCCGTGTCACAGTTTCTTGTAGTTGATCACGCTCTAATACGTATTTATGAAGCAATTTCAAGATTGAGTGTTAAATATAGATTTGACAGGTCACTTTGTACTAAAATGACATTTTTGATATACGAACTCACAACCTGGCTGTCATGCAGTCTCAAGAGCTGATTATTGATACGGCCCTAGACTTTTTTGTAACTGATTCAATCTTGCAGGTGATGTGAGTAGGCTGTTAAGGTATTTCGATTTGACCTTACCTGTTCTTATTATTTAACGTTATCCTTGTTTGAATTTACCAATGCCAATTTGTATCAACCAACGATCTCGCAAAGTAAGCATAACCCACCTAATCGCTCAGTAGAAAAAGGAAATAGTCATCTACACCGATTTGACGACGACTCTATCCAATGATGAGCCTTCTGCGCGGGACTTAGTTTTTAGTGCCCGAGTGTTTGCGCATCACGCAAGTGCACCCTCTATTCCTTCAATCTCATTTTAATTGGGACGCAGACTGACATACTTAGATCATCTTATTTTTTGGACAATCAGGGCGATCTGATCAGCCGGAACCCAACCTAATCAAATTAGGTATAACAACACAAAGTTGTAGTCTCCCACTGGGAATCGAGTCCAGACCTCCGGATCGAGAGCCCATGGCTCAGAACATTAGACCATGGAGGCAGTTCAATCAACCAAACTAGATTCATCACATTTTGACCTCTCGACCCCTACTGTTCAACGTTATCATGTGTCATACAAATAGGCTTACAATATAAGGGATGTAAAACAAAACACTAAAATAGTGAAATCAAATACTTTAAGCCAGTGGGACTAAAGTCCATGATATTAGCAGTTCATGCCAAGGTTCTTACTGACTATCTGAAATATCAAATAATTTGAGGTAAACAAATAATTTTGGTCCTCGCTTGACTTACTGCGTTCATTTAAAAATAGCAACGATGTAAATAACATTTAACATCCCTTGTATTTTAATCCAGTCCCCATATTGCAGATTTCATTAATACCGGCGATTACTCGCCCACGGGCCGTTAAGGCCTGGTACTCACGAACAACAATGCTGTTTGCAGTGTTACCGATACCGCGATTGGACTGCCGTCCACTACCATACAGAACCTCTATTGGGAACCAGACGCACTATTACTATAACTTTCATGTAAGACTTGGAGCGATAGAAAAACATAGAATGTTCCAGCAGCTGCTTTTCTTTCCGAGAAAATTGTATAAATAAATTTATGTGAAAGCCTGATAACCTATCACTACCTACATTACATACCTACAGAGTACGTTCTTTTTAAAAAAATATGAAAAGCGAAAACGACCTATTGAGAGGTTGAGTGGTAAACGTGACTTTATTATTTTACGTAGATATGCAGCGATTACTCCCCTACGGGCCGTTAAGGCCGGGTATACACGAACAAGTACAGTGTTTAGAGAGGTACCGATACCGCGATTGACTGCCGTCCACTACCGTACAGAGCCTCTATTCGGAACGAGACGCATTGTTTGACGCGGCCGTTACTCCATTGTGGAGAAAACACAGACTAAATAAGAGTAGACCACGCAACCTTTTCAAATTCTATGACACCTATTATAATTGTCAACTCAACATTCATAGTTCAACAACTGTACTGTAACAATTATCACATCAACAACCGAAAGCAAACCAAACCGGCTAGATACAAATCTTCAAATATCGATGACTAGCTTTATGCGCTGCAATTTCACTAGAAGCATAATCAGATATTTTTCTGCGGTAAAAATTTAGTAGCCTATAAGATGAACCCAGCTTTCTAATGGTAACAGATTTTTGAAATCGGTCCAGTGGTTTTTGAGTTTATTCGTAAGAAACAAACATACATACAAAAATCCAAAAATACACATCAAAATCAAGGTATTTTGAGGTAGACTTGTGAAGTCTACATGCAATTAGGTCTGTGGGGGAAAATGTCATAGCAGTGCTGTACAGATGTACCGTGGTACTGTGTGCAGGCGGCCTATACACCTTTTGTGGTGGTTACAAAGGGAGCAGATATTGTAGGGAATAATACTTTCATTGAAGGCGAGCGTGAATTGGAGTAGAATGGGTGTTATTGTAGTCTGTGTTGTTATAAATTTTATATATACATGCAATTTTTTTTTTTATTAAGGGAAATGCTTATGTGCGTTATTTGTGGTTATTTATCATAACTGCTGTACCATTTATAAAGAAGTGGTAAAAAATACATGTTATTACCTATATCTCTAATGATAACACCTTTTTTCAAAACATTTCTACAAACTGATTAGTTCTGTTAAATTGGTTCACATAATTTTCTTACTATTTTGGGCTCAAAATAGTTTTTTGAAAATTATTTGTGGTATACCTGAGTACTTTAAAAAGCATACCTGTTAAGTATTTATTTATCAAGGATTTTCTATCAATACTCTTCCATGAATTTTGCACATAAATTGGTATAAAATGCTTCATACTTTAACTACGTAAATTGTAGGCAAAATATCCAGAAATAAACTTACTTTTCAACAGAAACCTGCAATATCAGTATCGCGATGGGGTAAATTAAATTCTGTGTTAATTGTAGGCACCTACATGGCTCTCCGTTAGTCATGTAGCACGTCATAACATACATTGTCAGTCTACATTGCTGCTTTAATATACCTACAAAACTACTAGAGCAGTCATAATATTATTTATTATACAGGGTGTTAATTTAATTGCGTGCCATAGCTTAAGGGGTGTTTCAGTAACGTGTAAGGAGCCCATAAAAAATATTAAAAAAAAACCAACTCAAAAAATAAAAAAGACAAAAATCGGTAGGTATTTATAATTATTCAAAGATTTGCCCTGTCTCTCGCACTATTAACCAATCGCGCGCGACACGCGAGTCGTATCGACCAATGATAGCGACTCGCGCGCGCTCGGTTATAGTGCAAGAGACAGCGCAGGTTTTGGAATCATAATAAATGCCGTTTTTTGATTTATTGATTTTTTAGATGGTTTTTTTTTATGTTACCTTTAAACTTACTGAAACACCCCCTAAGCTATGGCACGCAATTAAATTAACACCCTGTATAGGTGGCCAATTTTTTTCATATTACGAGTATTACGACTTTTACGACCTATGTTGGGGAAAGTTGTTCAGTTCCATGGGTAGGTTCACACCCTAGAATTCGGTCCGCTACTTTTCTTACACCCAGTTTCGCCATTGCTATCGTAACAAATATTCTCGTTGTTTAGTTTACATTAACATACACAAAATACCCTTCTTATGTCAAACTTTTGTTTTTAACGTGCAGCAAGGTACAGTATGAAGTAATTTAAAAACGCAATAGGGAGAAAAAGGCCATCGCTGTCTGTTTGCCAGTGCCTATCATTACGAGCTGCTGTTGACCTACCGACATAAAATGGCCGATATGTTTTACTGTAAAAAATATATAAAAGAAAAAAATATTTTTTTATGTATGAAACGTGTATATTGACTCAATACACACACGGCTAGTCAGAATTCAAGCGTTGTTGACTGTAACTTTTTTTTTAAACAATATATACGCTGCCTTTTTTCACTATAAAGGAAAAGGCGTATAAGTATGAAATTTGAAAAGGCACGACCACGTAATTTCAATTAGTTTATTTTGGTTGCCTTATTCTTTTTTCTTCTTCGTCCTCGAAGCGTTCGTTGGTCTAATGGTTAGTGCTTATTCATTTCGGTAACGAATGTTAAGCAACCATCGCCGTGGCCAGGCCATGGATGGGTCGGTAGTGTTATAACAGCTCGAGCGTTTCCGTGCTTCAGAAGGCACTTTAAGGGTAGCCGACCCCGTGAGATACGGGATTATTTTTTCTTCTAATGTGAGTTCTCGTGTGAAAATCTCGGTGTAAGAAAAACCTCCTTCTGGGCATCTGACGTAAATAGTGTAACGCAACCACTTACCTGTTTTATTTTTTAAATTGCCGGTCAAGATAAAAAAATTGTGAGAACTGAATCCACATCCTACAAATTAAGAACCTGCCTATGAATATGAAAATAGAAAATACCTGTGGAAAATACTAATTATATCTCTATATAATGTTACTAAAGGTATTTCAATTTCAAAATGTCCGATAAATTCATCCCAATAACAAGATACAGTGATGTATCCACTGTAATCGGAATTCTCGAATAACCTTTGGTATGAATTCCATTTGGGTTGACAGTATACAGATGATGCACTGCAAAACCCGATTGTTATCAGCGATTTGAACTGAGCGCGGACAAACTACTCCGTGATATTGAATTGAGCTAGTCGTATTTGGAATTTGAGCACAAATCGATTCAACGTTTTGAGCTGAAATGTGACTATCGCCTTTCTACTTCGTGAGTGCTGTCAATTAAACATTTTCTGGCCAATTTCCTCTTTTATAATATGCCTGAAAAAGTTCGCTTACTGCGATAAGGCAACCTTGGCCTACGTCTTTTTAATATGTAAATATGTATATACTTTAGGCACACATTATTAAAAGTACCAATAAATTGTTACCTTTTACTAAATTGTTACTGTGTGATATTTTAACTTTGTAACTAATATTTCTTTTATCAAATATAATGTACTTATGATTCCTTTGCAAACATCAAGAGGTAGGTAAACAAGATGTACCGACGCATATAATAGCTACACACACCATACGTACAATATACAACTGTGTTAGTTGAGTGCTGACAAGCAAAAATATCGTATTGGGGACAACCCAAATAAATATTACTTCGCGAAAAATTCTAAGAAAGTAGGTTTAGCAGACAAAGCTAGACGGAATAATAAAAATGTCTTTTAATTTGCAATAAAATATTCCTCCTTTGTGTTTAATTTAGGTCAATATATACAACGTTTTTTAGACATCATAAATTGATGTCTGATAAATTGATCTCATAAAAAAATTGCAGGTTAATTTGGCTAAATCATCGTACATAACTAACAATTAAACGAGAATAAGGGATCATTTTCATTATAATCATCCAAGTATTATTTACAAGCAACATACTGTGATTTTTTGGTGTGTGGGAATGCTAGTGCTTCTAATTCAATGGCTATAGTGCCTTGAGAGTAACTGGAAAGGTCGAGCTATCGTCGACTCTGTCTTCCGTACCTATTTGACACTAGACAGACCAGTGGGACATCAAAGCGCTTTGTAAGGTCTCAAATTGAGTTAGATGGTCTCACGTGCGAGTAATTTGGACTGACACCCACGCTCTACATACCGGATCATAGATGTGCGAAAAATTCTACTTAGCGGTAGAAATCCCGGGCGACGGTAATACAGGCTTACCTGTGAATAAGTCCGGCTGAACGATTACAACAAAACGGTGGTAGGCTCCGCAAGGGGCAGCCTTTCTCGCGCCCACCCGCTCACCGGAGTCCAGCGCCAAACAGCTTGCTGTGTTTCGTCAGTGCCAGTTCTATAACAGGCATCTTATGGGTGAGTTCACTCCATCGTCGACTCTGTCACTGTCATCTCTGGCTAACCATGTGTCTAGAATCAAGAGCAAATCCATTTCTATAAAAAATAACATGCGAGACCGCTGTTCCTTCCGGCGGAATTTTCACGGAGCCCTACCTAAGGTTTACCCACATCTCTAAACTAGATAGTAATTTTACTGACATCCATAGCTGGTCTGTGCCACAGAGTGCGATCGTAGCTCGCGACGTCAGCACCGACAAACGACTCCAGGAAATTGAATCGAGAACATATTTCGATTTCGAAATTGTCTCTTAGACACCTTATTCCCGTTGTTGTACTTGAAGTAGGAAATGCTGTTTCAATTTCGAGTCTTTGAAGGTTTTCCGATTGTTACGGTCTCTTATTTCTTCGTTCTAAGTAGGGGATTGTTATTTTCTATTGTATTTTACTCTCGTTAAAAATAATGAAAAGTACTTACTTTATATTGTTAAGACTCCACCTACGAACTTTACCTTTGCGACGTTACCGTAGAAATACGTGTATTATAATAAAATTATTAAGAAAAATAAGTAAATGGTACCAAGAATCGCGTATCACCCATATTTTGTTGTATACAATGTAATTTATTGCATGAAATTTTCTATTTATAAAAAAAAAACTACTTTCTAATTCTTATTTTCCAGACATATTCGTTGAAATTTCAAAGGACCTACAAATAGTCATAAGGTTACCGTAAGCTATTTCTTTTAATCTCAGAGGGTCCTAGAGCTGATAGGTACTTAAGTGCTAGCTTGACCTCGTAAAAATTGGTGCGTGATAGTTAAAGCTTTTAATCTAGGATCAATGCGGGTAACACCTTTCAAAATTTACTATAAGTAGCTCCATAAGTATAGGTAGGTGGTACTAAATCACTTTTAGATAAAGCTGTTTTTAGAGATTAGTGAAACTAAAACAGAATTTTTGTTGAATAAAATCCTGCGAGTTTTAAGAGACTCAGCTTATTTAAGTAAAATGCCTCAAAGTCTAAACTTTTGAATTTTAAATGACTCGGTAATTTAAGTAAAATGCCGCTAAATTGGTAGGACGCAGCGAAATAAGCTGTTCATTTTCTGTCAAACCCGTAAAGGATACAGGCTTGATGTATCGTGTAAACGAATCTCAAAGCCAAACACATTTTTGTTTATTATTTTGCAAAATCTCCATAACAGGTCAGATTGTGCTCGAAACACATTTTATCAGCGTTTTATTCGACTAATAAAATTATAAATGGCGGGAACGGGGGCAGTTATTAATAAAGATATAATTTCTCCCCTTTACGAGCACGGATGCCATCCGTTAGGCAATTAAACCAGTACGGCTGTGTCCATCGAGATTAGCATACATAGCTGTGATTATGGCCAACAAGGGAATATTTTTTTTTCAAGGCCTTTGTGGTGCCTGGTTAGACCAGCATCACCACATATTTTCTCTTGAGATTGTGAAAGGGGTTAAACTAAAGAATGGAGAGTCTTGTTCCCTGTGACCAAAACTAGTACTGCGATCGCCATATCCGCTTACAAAATTGTGGTGCGTCAGGCATATTCCACCCAGTGGACTGGTATAGTATAGGTATGAATGGCGGCTGACATAGTAACCCTATCCCAAGATACTTATTTTTCTTTAATTCATAAAACAAAATAAGCACTATGAATGATTTTCAGAGGAAGATTCCGTGCTTCGGAGGGCACGTTAAGCCGTCGGTCCCGGCAGTTTTCCTTTTTTTGTTAGTGGTCGTTACACAAACCATGTCAGAGGCCTTAAGCTGTGCTAATAGGCGGTTTGAAGAAACTCTTGACACCAGGGTTCACCGGGTCGATCGACTCGAAACCCACACAACAAGAAAGATAGAAGGGGAAGAATCGGCAAAAAAATTACCAACCTGTGAAAATTGCCAAATACAGAGTGATGGAAAACCGCAAAATCTCTAATCAATATTTTAACCGGAGCCGATCACCAATTTTTACGAGAGGTACGGCACGTGCCTGTTAGCTCAAGGACCAGTCATTCGATTTTTACGTAGTAATTGGAACAGACATTGTTCTCTGCATCAAAGTTTGAAAGTCAGTTTTTTGAACAAATATGTGTCTAAACTGGTCAAGAAGTGATAAAAAATATATGCGGTAATGTCTGTGGTTGAAATTTTGGATTTGATTTTTTTCTCATATTTGAGGAAAAAAAAGTCATTTAGCCGTTTATTTTTCGGGTTCATAAACGCAGTAAAGGGACCCAGAGGTTTTGATGTACTGAAAATGCGATGGATTTGCAACAATAAGCAAAAACATTCTAGCATAATTTTAGGATGGTAACAGAACGAAAATATTTCACAACGAAGTACCTACTGCTAACAATTTAGTACAAATGATTATTCTTCGTACCTTTAATATAACGTAAACAAATAAGAAAATTTTAACGTAGACTGGCACTGCTTAAAATGTCTACAAAATCTGTTCCAGCAAAAACACATATCACTCAAATGAAGACAAATAAAGCACATTTCATTCCTGAACATTTATTTTTTTCATGGAGACAAATTTGCTTAGCAGCGGGACGTGGCCATAACCGAAAGATACTGTTCTTTTATGACTCTTTATCGCCATGTTAAGCCGTTTACATCCAATGGAGATGACATTTTCTACTTGAAGGTCTTCAACGACCACTCCAAGTGCCTTACAGTAGTCTAAATGAAATTATACTGTATTGCAGTTTGCTAGCGTAGTTACGACGTTTTGATGGTTATTCTGATAGTAACGGTCGTGAAATTAATGCTCTGTTCTAAAGTGTATTCGAGGTATTTTTGGAAGTTTGGAAATTTCGCTCCGTATAATATATTTTTAATGCTGCAATATTTTTTTCTTGACCTTGCTAAGGGTGAATTTAACCAAAAAGCAACGCGGCGCAATGCAATGTAAACTTTTCAAGAGTTACAAATATAACTCGAAAAATTCTACACGGTGAAGCTGCCATATCGTGGCACAACGAAATGCATCTTATAGCAGCGTCGCGTCGCGTCGCTTTCCAGTGTGAACTGACCCTCGCTCACCCAGAAGTATGAAAAGGCACTGACACCCCTGAACACCGACGAAACACAGCAAACAGCTTAGCATCGTTCTCTGGGGAAGGGTAGTTTCCATCGCTAGAAAGTATACACCACATCTCCCCAAATACTAATACTGGGTGCAATAAGAAAAAAAAAATGGTCATATTTCATCTACGACAATGCATCACCCTCGATATAACAAAAAGTTCCCCCCAAATGGAAGAACACAAACAGTTTTTACGGTCACACAGTTAAATGTTAGCACACAAAACGCTACTCATGACACCGCATTGTGATGTGATTGCTCGTTTTATGGCCACACTACCACTTGACGATGAACATTACTCTGGTAAGCCCACTGTAGAAAAAAAAAGAACTAAAGAGGAAACACTAAAGAACCTGTCAATCGTCATAGCACTGAAATATTGTCATCATTCCAATACGGCGCAATAAATACTGAAAGAGTCGAGGCAGAAATTTACGTCAGCACAACGCAGCTTCAAAAATCTGCAATTGTCGAGGTCACGTAAATTTCTATAGAAAATCTATTAGCTGCCTCTGCCTCGATGCAGCCTAGACTCTTCCAGTATGCCACGCTCCTAAATACAATTAAAAAAAATATTGATGGGCTGGACAGAGTTATGTGTACACTCTGTCTGACCTACTCAAAGCTGATAGTTGACCCGAAAGATCGATCTCAGTTCATACAATCTCTCTCGACGTCTGTTTTGAAATAGATTATGTTTTCAAGAACACTTTGGAACTGGCGAACTGAAAAAAATAGGCACAAGAAAAATTCTTATAATCTAGTAGACGACGGTGGGCTATGCTAAAAATTATTATATTCTCCTATTCCTCTTACTTTTTCATGACGCCTGCACTTGACCCTATTTTTTATGCAGTCAGGCAAAATAAGGTCGAAACGAGAAAAGTTCGCTAGCTGTTCTCTAAAGACTTTTAGTATTTTGTGCTCTCAAATTTTGTTTTTAATCTGAAAAAAATTATCTCAATATTCACCTAAATGAAAACATCCACAAAACATGTTTTTAATCCTTATGAAAGAGACAGAGTGTTCCAACACTTGTAACGTTACAGTTGGTAAGTATCGTTTATCGTATCGTATTCGAGAGTAGATTGGTAAAATTACACTTTTTGAGATAAGAGTAGTTAAAAAAGATAGAATTAAGAACCTAAAGTACCATCTGATTCTCTCTATCCTGCATACTTTATAGAAGTGACACTACATAAATCTTAATGGCTCTGAGAAGTCAAATCGAAAATAGCTTCCAAAAAGCCATCTAAAACGTCATTTGTCGGACGTGGTGATTTCGTCAAACTACCGTAAAGGATATAGGTACCTAAGTCCTGGTGATTGTGTGTATGTGGATAGGTATGCAGTACCCACTCACCAGCCTCTAGAGCCGAGGTTGACATTCATTCAGGAACGCTGCACCCGGATGCCGATTCATACCGGATTCAACCAGATATAGCGGGAGAGTGGAAAATCTAGATTGACGGCGCCAATTACCTATGGTTCGTACTACGGAAGTGGCTGCAGAAATATTCTTTTGTTTCTATGTTTATTTTTAGGTACTTATCATAAAAATTTGAAATACCGTACCAATTATATTTTATAGATTATGTATAGTTAAATCAATGGGCAAAAGCTTACTCGTACTTATACATATTTCATCTGTAGTATAAAAACGTATTCATTGTACCGATTTATCAATATTGTGCAACATTAAACCATCATCAAAATATAGTTATTCAAAATGGATAAATTACCTAAATTTAACAGACTTTTTCATTAGGTATTGGGTCTGTAAAGTGGCTAATTTATCAGCTTCAACAATTTTTTTCAACGATTTTGAATTCGTAAGTATAAAAACACCACCCTATTCTACATTCAAGTATCGGAGGGGTTGACCGGTCAGTTAATCGATAACCGCCGGGGGTGGCTATCTTTCCTCACTCTTCTCATCAACAAGCCTGATTCAATAGAAAGAGGTCTTAAAACGATTTATTGTTTGTGGTCGAGAGAGATAAGAGATGGAATAGTAATGAGGTGAGTAAAAACCGAAGCGTGGAAATGTAGTTGAACGGCTGTTTTGTGTTCTTTTGAGTAGCTTTTTGATTTTGGTTACGCCTTAGATGAAAAAAAAAAATGTATCATGACACTATTTTCATAAAATCTAGTATTTCACTATGTATATGAGTGTCGGTACATTTATTTATTAGACATAAATTTAATTGAGATATTGAGTGATCTCTACATATTTGGTCACTGGTAAAATAACTTTGAAATATGTAGGTATTTAATAACATTCTTACTAACGTGTGACTTTTCACTTGTGAAAATATCAGAACCAGGGATAAGTACAAAAAACAAAAAATACACAAGTACAAAAAATATTTTCAAAGAACTTGCTGACCTTTTTATTACTTTGCGTTCCCCGCCATTACTCACAAATTCTCTTTAAAAAAACTCTCCCCTATTGACTCAGTAATTAAAACGTCGGGAGGTCTTCTTTTATGTGCTGCATGCATTTGAATAAAAAAAGGTTTATTCAAAACTCTATACAATTTTATATTCTTTTTCATTTAGACATTAAATGACGTTTATTTAAAGTTGGCGAAGTCATAAAAAACGTCAAAAAGCTTAGGCGGAAATATGCAAAAATAAATACAGGTAGCTCATATGCTCAGCTACTGTTTCCACTCAGGTAGCGTTACCTAATATTATATATTTTTTTGACTCAGAATACGAGTGGGACTCAAAATATTAGAGCTATAACTAATCGTATGTCCAAGCAACCCGCAAATCATTTCTACACGAAAATTAATATGTTTTTGATTTTTTTATGATCATGTTGTAGACAGAGTACAGACTAATATTACTGTGTGATAAAAAAACGAGTGTCACACCCTGTATAAAACATATCGCCCAAAGGTACTGGACATTGATTTACTAAACAAATGACCCCATGGACAGTCAATTCCCCTCCGCAATCTAAATAGTAATCAAATGCTATGAATTAAAAATGAAAGATTAAACTTCATTGTTTGGTCAACTGTAAAAAATAAAAGGAAAGTTTAGTACCTATTACGTAATACAATACAGTTTTTATAAAACCATAGATGATATACCTATGTAAAATCAATAGTATCCAAGTAAGAGTGACAAGAGGCAATGGAATTCAAAATCGATGCTAAGAGAGCTTAAATATCACATCACACATGTACGCTCCGTGCATGCTTGTGACATTAAAAACAAATATACCATTTCCCCTTTCATGTGTGACAAATTAATATTTAAATACACCCTATTATTTTGTCATAGAGTGACGTCACGTATCGATTATTTCATTCAACTCGAATCGAAAGGGGATTATACTTGCAGCATTATTATCTATTCAAATAATATGACCCTCGTAGCATGAAATTTAAATAAGATATTATTATGCCATCTGTGCCAAAACGTGTGACTGTTAAAACGTCGTTATGGTTATTATTGTCATAGCTGGTTTTAATGCTCTGCAATGAATTTCTCGCTTTTTATAATTGCATAGTTCAAAAGAAACAAAATAAATTATTTTAAGGGGACCTAATGTACGGATCAAGAAATCCATACAGATAAATTATGGTATTGATAGTAAAGTTACAAAAAAAATATAATGTATGCCTTAATATTGATATTTGCTTCTATTAGAAGCAAAATTATTCAAACTTTAATGAGTAGATTATGAAAAAAATAATGACAAGTATGATATTTTCTGCTTCGCTTCTTTCACTTTTGCCCTCTAATTGGATCAAAGAAAGTTGACGAAAGAAAAAGCAATTTGGCTTGTAGCGCCGCACTTTTACTTTCACACGCGAGTTCTGTTTACTGATTGGATGTACTTTTTAATCTGTTCACATAATCCTTATAATTTGGATTCGGAACACGGCTGATTGTGTTCTAAACCGGCGGGAGGGCTGGCTACTTACAGTTGAGGTAATCCGGTCTGATCCGGTCCGAAGTAAGTGCCCCTAATACCGGCACTATTTCACGTAGATAATTGCTTCAAGCGAGCTGAGATTAAGGCCAGCGACAACAGAGCACCCCTTTTAGCGGTGCTTTCACGAAATAGAAAAAGTGGACGTTGGTTGATGTTGTTTTGCTACAGTGGAACTCTATTGTTCTTTGGATTTGAACGGCTTTGTTTTGGAACAATATTTATGTAATCATAGTGATTTGATTGCTAAGTCTAAAAACTGTGACATACCTACTACGACGTAGCAGGCGTAGCAAAATGCTACGGTGCTACAAAATTCAGAAGAAAATCTGGTACGTTCTGTACTTTTTCATTTTACGCATCGTAAATAATGATTTCTTCACTAATGGGATCATAGTATATATCTACATATTTTATTACATATCGTATCACCCCCTCTTTAAAACACCACGTCTTATTCCCAAAACCCTGTCCTTTGCAAAGATTTATCTTACCAGCCATACTAGAAGCATGATAAAGCTCCTCTCTAAAAGAAAAACCTTTATTTATTACCTACGTAAACCTATCTCGGGTTCGGTGAGAGAAATCTCAATGTAATGGTTCCCACTCGGGCCCTTATTTTAAGGATACATGCGTTACACAAGGATGTTTTCCTAAAATGGCCGCCATTTTACAGTATTGACACAGATAATGTACTCTTAAGCCAGAGAGACGATCCCAACTGGCCCAAGGGAGGTTTTCCAAGACAAAGACGCGAAAGAGGAGATTAGAAGCGATGTACACTTATCAAAGGCTATGTTCCCACTAAGAAAAGGGGGTGGAGGGGGGCTCAACTAGGAGGTATGGGTAGTTTTTTTTCTATTTTGGTTGCTCTTTGAATATTACCCTGCTACTTAGTGGATAATATACAACTTATACAACTGAACGTTAGTAATAAAATATTTCTATAAAATCTTAAATAGTATCTTTAATGAATAATCCACGAACGCTCAAATAAGATAGGTACGAGTAGTCCCTATCACATGTAGGTACATCGTACATCGTGTAATAACATAGCGTCTCAAAATTTAATTCCGCGTTATTTTATAAAAGCACCGCTGATGCAGGTCATAGATTAAGCACGGTTCAATGAGTTTAAAAGGCTTTGAATATTATATGATACGATAAGAGTCTTGATATTTTTATTAGCATACAAAAGTCCTATTAAACGCACTGGATCGTAGTTTGTATAAAGTAAGAATTATAGTGTACCAAATAATTATATGGCAATTTCTGAAATAGGTTCGTATTATATTGTCTGATTTTGAACCCAGATGGAGATATTATGTTTAATGGAAGTCATATGGAACTTCTTCTGGGGTTTCATTGTATAGGTAGACAAAAGGGGTTTATTTTCTGTGTTACTATTCCTCAAAAGTGTTAAAACTAAATAATAAAGTACAAAGATCAAAACCATACAAATCTGGTGTGGAACGTAAATACTAAATATGTTTGACATGTTGAGAAGAACGCAGCTCAAACGTCTTTATTTTGAATATTTCTCAAAACCAATTCTCATGACATAAACGCTGAGCGTAAGCATTATTCCTCAAACATCACGAGAGCACGCAATTTACCCTCGAAATCATAAAATATCAAAGGCAAAGAAAAACTCAATTTCACGCACAAAAAGCATCAAAACAAAGACGGAAATAAGGACAGATGGAGCGCAATACTCAACACCAGACAAGACAAGGGGTGTTCGAAATTAATAAACAATGCTGCTCTAGTTAGACCCTTTCGGTGTTTCGTTTTAAGCCAGACACCATGTGGCGTTGTAAAAACAGACCGAGATGCCAGTCCCCCTAATCCGGCACACATTTTGAACCCTTCACTCATTTGCATAAGTCCTGTCCATCCGAACAAGATGGGTCGTAAACTTTAATAAGACTTTCTGATGGTAGACCACTCAGATTTTATTATGCGTGCGCAGGATTATAATAATTGAAAAGGTTTATGTGTCTGTAATGTGGGATTTACTTTGCGGGTGACCGCCATGCCTTTTTAGCCTTTATTTTGGTAGTCAAATATTGGGATAATGTGGTCTCCTGTTAAGTTTATCGTTTCATACAATACGTAGGTAGTTCGTACACTAAAAATGGATTTTTTTTTGAAGCTATTTATTATGTGAAATCAGCTTATTTGCTGCTCTGTATTTTTTTCACGCTTTAGTGGATTACCTATTTATAACTTTTATTGCTTATTTTTTAATGATGAAATACTTGCTAAGTATAGGTATACCTACTTGCAGCTTCGCACCTAATAAATAAATACCAAGACAACATACTCATTAAGAGCATAACAAGGCATGCTAAAAGTTGGTAGAAAAACTGAAGCACTCACCTTTCTTGGTCTGAAGGGTAATTTAAAAGTCAATATGCACAACTCCTAACAATGAAAAAGCTCTGAACTTTCGAAACTTTATCGATGGAGCATTTTTTCCTCCAAGAAAAATATGAGGGAAAGCTAAAGTTGAAAACATTCTTCATTCTTTGCGGACTACAGCCGGTAGACTACTATAAGTTAAAATATGAAGTGGCAACAGTGAATGTTCTCTTCAAGAATGAGTTTAAAACAAGAATAAATTGTAACATTAAGTCGATTCGTGTACGACAATTTTTCACCTAAATCGTTTAATTAAATACGCTGTAACTATAACTATAAACACGCAGTAATTTTTTAATTAATGTTTTTTATCTATATTAGGTACGCCATGTCCAAAAATACCTTATTAAACAACTTTGAACAAGACACATTATTTTTTAATTGGTCTGTTTTATCAAAGTATAATTAGTAGTACAAGCGTAGTTTAATGCTCAGTCAATTTGATATCAAACGTGATATGACCAATAACAAATGATGTTTGTTATAATTTCAATTTTACAAGTAGTATTCAAGCTAGTTTTACGACCTAAAATCAACATCTACAGTTCTACACTTTTATTACCTACGATACATCACGCGAAGTATATGATAGCGTTACAAAAATGGCCGCAATTGGCTAAAAAGCGGCGTCACGCCACAAGTTCATCCAATAAATATTCTTAACTGCCGTTCCGTAAGGAAACAAATGCTCGAAAACACAATGATGGCTCCCAACAAAATACAATACTGCTCAGAACAAGTGAACCGTATACAACATATTCGGTTTGTTCGCAAAATTTGTGGCTTCCATGTTTTTCTTTGGCCTTTTTGAATGTTGTTTGTTTTGTAATAGTGGAGTTTATGTTACGCTGGATAGAATTTCAATTTGAATTGAAACTATGTTAATTTGATAGAGTTTTGCTCTGTTTAGAGAACATTTTCTCTATATCCTATTATTCGTATTTTCGAGTTCACAATATGAAATCAAAATGATTGGGTTTTTTTATCATTATACTACCATTCAGCAGTGACTATTGTTTTATATAATTGGGAGCCTTTACAAAATAGATCCTCGCAATGAAAAGAATTAACTCCATTCATCAACTTTTCCGGTCATAAATTTTGTTTAGACACAAAAAAGAGAAACAAAAAGTAATGAGGCTCATAAATTAGTTACGCAGGGGACCTAAGGTAAATAAATTCGTATGATAAACTTGTTTTCCGTCGAAAAATGAGACAGTGGCTATATATCACACGCGGCATTGATGGAACTCTCTTCGGAAATCCATATTTCTAGGAAAATTACTCAAGCATAACTTACTCCCACATATTAATACGAATAAGTTGGCTGGAATAAAGTTGGACGCATATTTTTTTCTTCCGTCATCTAATCTAAGGCTCGTATTTATAAAGCGATCTCAAGATTGAGAGCAATATTAAGTAGGGATTTGACAGGTCGTTTTGTACTGAAATGACATTTCTGATACGAACTCAAACTCGCTGTCACTCTTGAGAGCTGATTAGACATACTACATCTGCAGTTCAGTGGCGTTCTAAGAGATAAAAGGAGAACTATAGGTACATACATATGGGACAGGCAGAATGTAACAGTAAAACGTACATAGTAAAAGGCATTATCTCCGCGTCTTGAACCTAAATAAGTATTGAGGGCATTTTATATAGATTGAAATATTTGTATCGCTAATGGTGACAGATTGTCAGCCCAACGCATAGTTTACCCTTGGATCCACTGGTTCTTATCGCATGCTTATAGTAAAAGCAGCTGGCACCTTCTATGTTTTTCTATGGATCGAAGTTCGGAGTAGAAGAAAGAAAATAAAAAGGAGAATTTCAGCATGAAAAGAGTAGGTAATACTAAATTATGATAGTAAATTTCATGCTGGATTAGGAGCGATAAAAAACATGTTTCTCTTCTCGCACTT